>JAOPJJ010000024.1:10705132-10715516 GCA_027122795.1 Enchelyopus cimbrius
AATTGGCGGTGGGAGAAGGGGAGGAGGCGGCGACGGCGGCGGCAGGGGTGGCGGCCCCCGGCTGGGACGGGGAGGTGGCGCTGGGGGGCGGAGGCGCCGGGGGGTCGGGCCTCTGGAGGTCTGTCATGTAGCCGTTGGGCAGGTTGGAGATGAAGCTGCTGTCGGACAGCCGGCGGCGCAGGAAGTTCATGGCTGCTGCTTGCGGGTGGACGGGGGGTGGGGGGACGGGGGGCGACGGGGGGTTCAGGGGTCACTGATTTGGGCTCTGGCGCTGGCTGCCTGCCACGTCCGACGTCTGTCCTGCCGGCGTCGTCGAGGACAAGAGAAAGGCGTCAATGGAAGACGGAAAAACACAACAACAAAAAAAACAAGAAACCGGAGCGGAGGAGGTCACTTCAGCGGGAATGACAGAGGAAGGAGAGAGAGAAAGAGAGATTTAAAACAAGGTCGAGGTGAAGTAAGCGGGGATGGCTGGACGCAGTGCCGTCAGCTGTGGTCCGGTCTTCAACAGACAGCTTCCCGAAGCGCGCAGAAAGCGTTGGTCCTCGTAGCCCGCCCCCCCCCACCTCAGCTTCAACCCACTCACGATTTGCGTGTGCGTGACGCGTATCGCGTGCGCGAGTGTGTGTGCGCACGCGCGTGTGTGTGTGTGTATGAGAGAGCAGCGATGTCGTCCCCTTTGGGTAAAAGGTACCGCGGTCCTCCAGGTCGAATCTGCCTTCCTGTCGAGCAAGATGCTGCGAGGGGGGAATGTGTGTGCGATGGGATGCTCTCGCCCGCTCTCGGCTTGCCTCTCTCTCTCTCTCTCTCTCTCTCTCTCTCTGCTTGTGTCACGCGTTCACTTGCTCACGCTCCGTCTCCTGCCCTTTATCCCTCCCTCTCTCTCTTTCTGTATTGCTCTGCGTTGTCTCTCTCTCTCTCTCTCTCTCAGGGATGCTCTACCCATTTCAAATGCTCTCTGCCCACTGTGTTACCCTGTGAGCTGATTGGCTGCCTTCGCCCTCCCCTCCCCCTCCTCTGCCTGTCATCATCCACCTACATCACTATGCTGTGCGCTTGTACCGCAGCCTGCTTCATGTGTGACTGCGGGTGCAGGCGTGTGTGTGTGTGTGTGTGTGTGTGTGTATGTGTGTGTGTGTCGTAGCGCTTCGTGCCGTGTGCAACCTGGTGAAGGGGGTTTCCTACAAGCGTGCAAAGGCAGAGTTGCCCCCCCACCCCCATGTTTCTCTCTCTCTCTCTCCTTATATCTCTCTCTCACACAGCCGTCTTCGTGGTCGTGCTTTACTGCTTTGTTCTAGCCCCGCCCCTAAACCTGCCTCAATTTCTAATGTCCTCATCCTCCGAGCTGACCTTCGTTGCCTCCAGCTTAATAAGTACTCTCTCTCTCTCTCTACATATATCTATGTATACATGTGTGTGTGTGTGTGTATGTGTGTGTGTGTGCGTGCGTGCGTGCGTGTCCGTGCGTGTGTGTGATCTGCGGAGGAAGGAGCCATCCTTTTGGAAACGTGCTCACGCTGGGGCGGCTGCTATTAAAAGCCTGTGGCATACGGGCGGGGCAGGCGCCGTGTGAGTAAACACGGCGTTGCTGCCGTAGCGGAGAGGGACCGATCTCGGACAACCGGGGCGGAAACGCCGTTTAAAGAGGTGTCCTTCTTCACCGATAAACCGTTTTTAACTTGCTCCTTTTGGGATGCGATAGGTCACTCCTAGTTGCGTATGCCTGCTGCACGTGAAAATGTTATTCTGCCCCCATTGCATGCATTAGCCAATGTAATAAAATAGAGGGATAAACGTGCGGATCAGAAAAGCCCTACATAGTGACGTAGGTTTGTGCATTAGTATTCATGGCCTCGCCTACCTTGGCTTGCGACCGCCAACATCACTGTGACGGACAGTGCTGTGACGGACAGTGCCCTCCACCAAACTAGAACAGCCGCTGCAAAATGTATGAAAAAACAATGCAATGACTCCTTTAGACACAATAAAAGGTGTGTGTGTGTGGGGGGGGGGGGGTCAGAAGAGAAGAGAGCGAGAGGAGAACAAGAAAAAGGAAAAGGTTCCTCACATCCAACTCTGGATTCACTGTCTCTACGGCTTGATATCGATTTGCTAAGCTCAATCGAATTATTGCGTCTCCTGAAACATGTAGTGCTCCAATAACCCTGCCTGATGTGCAGCTTAGTGCTAATGTATATGGATGGAGGGAGAGACCAGGGGGGGGGGGGGGGTCATCCTGGAGGCTCCAGTGATGTATGGGCATCCAGCGCTAGTCAGCTTTACTGTCAGAAAAACGCAGTGCTCCAGCTCAGGGCTGGAGGGAAGATATTGAAACATTGACTGGAACAGTCACTGAGCCAATGATCAGGGAATGGCACAGGGTGCTAATGCAACGTGATCTCACAGGAATCTGTGGAATAACCACGGGTAACACTTCACTCAAAATCCGTGGTGGGAGCACGGAGACATTTTCGGTGAAACACACACGGATTGCGCTCCAAGTGAATGATCCCGTGGCCCACACACGGATCCCCGTTTCAACGACTCATTAGGGTTAGGGTAAGTTAATGACACACACGAGTGTCCTTCACTTGTATTGGAGCGAAATCCGTGTGTTTCACGGAAATTTTTGTGATTCCGTGGGCGCACCACGGATTTTGAGTTCAGCGTTACCTGTGGTTATTTCATGGATTCCTGTGAGACAAGGTTGTATGGGTGAATGAATGAATGAATGAATGGGTGGAGATTGACGTTGGTCGAATGAAGAATCTTTCCACAGTATTTGGGTGAGTCGACAAGGAGAACATGCCGCCATTTATAAGTGATTTGCCTTTTCTTTTCAATTTCATTATGCCACATTTCATCCTAGGGCCAGTCTCCATTAAGAATGCGCTGCTTGAAAGATGTACTCTAGTTAACGACTGCGGGGAACAGGCTGTCTCTGCAGTTTGGGCCTGAACAATTTAAACTTTAAAAAAAACAAGAGAAAAACAAGAACAAGTGCAGAGAAATCCTCAGAATTAACAAATGCCTTTCTTAAAGCCATTATGGAAGTGAGAGGAAAAAATTATGGAAATGTCCCTAAAAAACGGTTCTTAAGCATTTTTCAAGATAAATCGCTGTTAGTGATCACAGGAAACGTAAGCAATATATATGTTCAAATACTGTCTCTATTCCAACAGTCATGGCGGTTGGAACACCCATTGGTTAAGGCTTATAGCCCTTAACCAATGGGTTGGTTAAGGCTTATAGCCCTTAACCAATGGGTTGCTTTGTTTTTTTAACTGCTACTTTAACATGGAACCACAAAACATACACTTGAATACATAGTATCTGCATCCCCCTTCATTCAACTGACAAAAGGATACGGCCATCCGCATACCGAGAAAAGAAAGACAAAATCGGTTTGAAAAGGTCAAAGTGAGAAAAATAGCTAAGCTCTGGCCTTTGCAGTTTCCAGACTTGATTTGAAAAGGGTTGCACACGCCCAGCACACATAGGTCACACAGGTATGTCTGAAGTAAAGGACAAAGTTTACCACTGTGAAGATCTAAAGACATGCTCAAAGGAAAATAAAGAAATATAAGCAGGAAAAAGGATGCAATGTTATCTCTGGCCTTGAATCTGACAACATGGAGAAGCACAAGGCCGGGTCCTGTAGAGAGAAGAGTGCGGTGATCATGAAATGTTTCAATGGGCTGAACCGTCTCTACAGCCTCTGTCCAAACTGCGATACTGTCTCTCAGGTACAGCAACTGCTGTTCATTGATTACAGTTCGGATTTCACCACCATAAACCCGACCTGACTGGCTTGCAAGCCGATTGAGCTGGGTCTAAACAACTCCCGTGTGTGCGCCCTGATACTGTTCTTCCCGCCCAAAGGGTGGTGGGCAGACATGACTCCAACCCCCTCAGCCTGAACACAGGGCCCCCTTGGGGGGTTGCATCCTCAGCGTTGTAACCTACTCCTTGTACACATTACTGGCCCCAGATTCACCTCCAGCTCCATGGTCAGGGTTGCATACGACACCTGCTCTCTGACAACAACGAGGTCTCCCAGGAGGAAGGGACATACAGTACGTGTCACTCCGCCTCCTTATGAATTCACCAAAAGCGCGGAGCTCATTATTGATTGAGACAGTTTCCTTCTTCAGGCCATCAGGACTGTGAACACTGATCTCACCAGGGACACCACCAAGTTCCACACACTGGACCTCTTCAACAACATATATTTACATATTTTTCCAATTTGTTCAGATCCCTTATCTATCTACCCCTACTGCAAATAGTGTTGCTTCCCTTTCACTGTGAATACTGTTGCTTTGTTATAGTTATCCATCCATCCATACATACATACACATACATACATACATACATACATACATATTGTATTTGTTTGATGGCGCCTTTCAATTCACCCAAGGTCACCTTACATAGGATAAAAGCATAAAATCAAAGAATAACATCATAGAATATTAAAAACAAACATTGACATAAAAAGAAAAAGAAAAGTGTAGTGCACAGTGACCAGTCAGTTAATATCATGACTTAATATCATGAATATCATCATTTTCTTCACACTATTGTGAGCATTGCCACTTTCATTTCCCTGCACAGCAAAGGGGGAGGAGTTGGTTATTTAGTAAGTAGGGATATCTTTTCATTTCCAGAGGTAGGAGTGCAGGGAGGGAGCAGGGGAGTGAAGGGCTTCTCTGCAGAGCTGCTGAAGTCCCTGTGCGGCTGTAGCCTTCACTTCAATGACGAGCTGTCTTAAAGGGGACATGCTGCCATGACAGCCGTGATTGCAATCTGACACTGAAATCCCATTGTTGGCACAGCTCTGCAATGCCATGTGCTGTTTGACATGCTGTGATACAAAAGCAGCCCGAGGGTGGTCTCATACGAGTTTGCATACAGCACGTATACAATACGCATTAACCACTATTGCAGCCTGGTCTCACAGGAATCCATGGAATAACCACGGTAACTGAAAATCTGCAAGATAGGAACATGTGATTTGCTAATCATGGCCAATTAAGACTTGTATGTATGAGCAGTTTATCTTAAAGGTGGGGTATGGGATTTGCCAAACGCCAGCAGATTTAGAAAATACACAACTCAAATGGTCCTACCCTCTTTCCTTCAACACTGACTCTGACTCCACCCATTCCAAGAACATGAACATGGGAGTGCAGTACGACCACTTGATTGACATACTTACTGTCCAATGCCTCTCGGTGGTCTTGGAAATCATTGGCTGGAGTTTTTTGAGCCCTGCCCGTTCCACAGACGATTGACTTGTTTAATTTCCATTTCAGTGCTCCTAACTCAGTGGCTGTACGTGGGTTATGATATCGATTTCAAGTAATTTTGCAAAAATGCCCAAAAAAGAGAATTCCATACCCCACCTTTAATCTCACCGTCAGCCCAGCCACACGACAAGATGGGCATTGTAGGATAGTTATACACAGAAAGCTAGATTCTACATGACTGAAGCTTCTCCATGCAGGTCTGAAACGCTGCTTTATGGATTCACCAGTATTTCAATGGGATGTGCAACTGTTGCCAAGGCCCTTGCTGGCTGTTGCCAAGGTCTTAGTTGGCTGTTTGCGCTATCTGTAACCAAGTTGTATGGGAGGAACAACAAGATTAGAACTCCCACACAGATCCGAGACACTGGTTTGCAATTGCTGAACTCATTTAAACCCACACAAACACCTTGACATTCAGATAAATATCCTGTGAAAGGTGTTTTGTTGTTGTTGCATTCAATAGATACAAGCTTTAATTGCCATCAGGAGCTGTCTTTTTGAACGTCAAGAGGCTAATCTTCAAAAAAAGAAGAGAGGAATAGATGCTAATGATAATAGCCTATCTGAGATTAAAATACTATTTTCATACATGCTGTATTTGAAGTTGGCACAGCTGCGGTTTTTAATACTGACACCCAATATAACCTCCAAGGGACTGCACATTGATGCTATGCTTTGCGTATGACATTTGGGTATCATGTAAATGATAATAATAATAATTAATTTTATTTATATAACGCTTTTCAAAGACCCAAAGTCGCTTACAGAACATACAGATTGGCGAGCGGCGGCAGCAATTGCGCCAGCGTTCACTCGTACTTGAGGGGAGAAAAAAGAAAAAAACAACTGCATAACATGAGGAGAGAGGAGGGTAAAGAGAACAACCCTCAGCAACATAAGCACATAGTCACAACATGAAAACACACAGAACTTGCGGCGATGCAGTGATGCCTTTTTTTTATGTCATCATTTAGTATATGGTCGAGCGTTCATTTTTGGACATCTCTTTCTTCACTGATAATGACATTGTGTCCAGTGAGATAAAGGTGGTTGTTTGTGAAAGAAAAAATACATCTCTAGAGAGTTCTGTGTGTGTGTGTGTGTGTGTGTGTGTGTGTGTGCGCATTTGTGGAACATTTTGCATTTGCTTTTGATGCTCCATTCCATTTCATGGTCTGCCATCTCCATGGCAACAGGCATGTGAAAGCTCTGAAGATAAACCTAGGTGGTGTGAAAAGCATGTGTCGCCGCAAAGCGTGTTCGCCTGCTGTAGTGAATTGTCAGATCCACCTCAAATGTCCTCGCTTTAAGGAACACTTCACCCATTTGCATTAAAAGTTGCATCGTTAGAAACCCAGTCATATTTTTGAATGGTCATGCAACATTCACAAATTTTCCCCTGAGACGGGAGAATACCTCATACTTCTTTCATACCTCACACTTCTTTCAAATGACGCAAAATAATGTTTTTTGCGTAATTAGTACGAGGTATTGTTTTTGGGGGGTGGGGTTGTAGTGAGACTACAAGCACGAGTTCATCGTTTTCAAACGAGCGGAGCTGAATCATTGCGGTGCATGATGGGAGTTGTTGTCTGCAATCTACAAGCCCTAAAAAGTCATTTTCTGCCTTTTCTGTCAAGAAGGCACCAAATTGGAAATGTACGCTACTATTCGACTACATATGACCCACTTTCAATACATATTTGTGTTTCAACCTGTGAAGTGACCCTTTAATTGTTGCTCAAATACAAGGGATCTTTTCTCATCTGGTCACCTCCATGTCAAATGCAGTTTGCCAGTACATGTTCATTGACACCCTGGTGATATAGTAGGTTTTTTTCTGCCTTTGACCAAACATTGCAAAATGTTAGGATGAAGCAAAAGATCAATGAGGTGTTCAATATCCCGCACCGAGCTTGTTCAACCAAATGTGCACATTCCACTGCCACAATACAAATAAGCCCCAAAGAAATACAGTTTTCAGACCATGCAGTAATATACATGATATATACATAGTACAGTACAGTATGTAGTATAAACAGTACTATTCTGTTATAATACGTTGTTGCTTGTCAAATTAAGGAAATTGGCTCATTGTACAAATTTAGGAAGATCCAATGTTGCACCAACATCAGCTTTTCACACTATATCGCCCAAGGAAAAATATTCAACAAATGCTACACAGCTGTCTGCAATCAGTCAGCTGTGTGACAGTAAACAGGGAGGGCACAATTACGAAATGAAATCGACAGAGATGTGAAAATGCTCATAAAGAGGGGCTGGATGTACAAAGAAAGTGTTCAATTGAAGCACGAGGAATGACACAACACATAATATGTCAATAAAGATTGATATTAATAAGCAGTATAGGTAGGTAGATTTTGCTTACTTCTACTATATATATATATATATATATATATATATATATATAGTATATTGGACAGAATAGTTGACCTTTAGGAATGTCGCTGGAGAAACATATGCAGCAGTGTGTAAAATCTTGTAGACAATGTTTCGCAGCTTGTGCAGCTTACTTTCAAACCACTCCGAGACTACGCCATTATCTCTATTTACCATCTTCCCCAGAGGCAGCTTCCAAAAGCTTATTTTTTGTTCATAAAGGCGGGGCAGTAAAACCAATATTACACCTTTTCGTTCGGTTGCTTTAGTGTGAAGAAGAAAATAACACGTTTGCTCACAAACAGCAAATCGTTGGCAAACCAATGCATTTATACTGGTAGTGTTTTAACATTAAAGGTTCCCATTCTACCCCACGTGTAACCATCCTGTTGCGTCTTGAAAGAGGTGTTCAAGTCACATAAGGTATTCCTCAGGTGCTATGGTTTGGTGTATCTCACCGTTTTACTGTGTTACCATTATGCCTGCATCAAGGTCCTTGATTTTCGGGAAGTATACATGAGCTAACTTTTGTGTGCTTTATGTTGTAGTATCTTGGATTCTTGTTCTCCTGTACTAATATTTAGTACAGCTATCCTGTACTAAATAGCATACTGTAATACGACATAGCTTTGTAACCTAATTCAGTGGCACATGAATACAATGTTCCTTCTGTCAAAGATGGCAAAGGGGGATCGGGTTGCAAAGAGAATTAAAACTAGTATTGTCTCTTTTAAAGACACTTAAAGACTCATGCATTGCCTCGCTGTTTTGTTTTCATTGTTCTCATCCTTACCTTCTCCCTCTACTTCGTGTTTTTCTTTGTATTTTTTCACCTCTTCCTCTTCTTAGTCGTAGGTATTAGCATTATAATGTGGTATTATGTGTTATGTAATTATGGGGGAACTTTACGAACAGCAAACAAATGGCAGTTGTTGAAAGAACAACCGGTACAACATTGCCCTCTATTGGCAAACTTTGAGGCCATTTATGCTGTTTCTATAGCTTTGGACAACTATTTATAACCATAAACACATTTAATTTACACTTTCAGCTACGCTTTAATTGTACCTTGAATAGCAGCATTCAGAAGAAGAGGAAAAGACAGATGACGCAGACCTAGCCACGGCATTAATATGCGACTATACTTATGACTCGATTCCTAAAACTCCATTACCCACAATGCCACAGCACAAGGCGCACACAATAGACGCACATTTATAGACATCCTCTGCGAAGTACACAGAAGATGACCTAATTCAAATGTGCACACTGTTACTGTATATGATTCGTGGTCTTGTATTTTACAGTATGACATTCTTACGCGTACGGAGAGTTTAACGTTGTATAGGCGTTATAACGTTATTATCCATTCGAACCCTCGTTAAGTTAGCCACCACCGCACATTGTCAACATGACAGTTCCTGCCTTGCAGAACACCGGTGTGATATACAGGAGGATTTTGTCACAATTTCCACAAGATATCAGTGTAGCTTTTGCCTATGGCTCGGGCGTTTTTAAACAACAGGGGACCTCTCAAGGTCAAATGGGGGTAAGCGACTCCGTTTTACTATTAACCTTGAGTCTTGAGAGCAGACAGAAGGCTATTTTGAATTGAACTCTTGTCTTACAAAGCCTAAGTACATTCCTTTTAATATAAAGTCCCATTCTTCTCCCCATCTGTAGAAGAACATGCTGGACTTTGTATTTGCAGTAGACGATGCTGTGACATGGCACACCATGAACCTGTTGCAGAACCGTAAACACTACTCCGTCCTCAAGCTGCTGGGTCCAAGAAAGATCAGCTCCATTCAAAGTGACCACGGGGCAGGGGTGTATTATAACACACTGGTGCCTGTAGATGGGAGGGTAACCACACTTTTCTTTTAGTCGTAGGCATAGCAGACTATCATGCAAATAGGCTACCATTGAGTATAACATTTGAGTTCACACACAATATTCCTGCAAAATACAATCAAAATGATAATATATGTGTTTGTATTTGTTCATGATCAGGTTATCAAATATGGTGTGATCAGTACAGAGTCTCTGATTGAGGACCTGATGCACTGGAAGACCTTGTACATTGCTGGACGCTTGCATAAACCAGTAAGTAAACTATTATAAGAATTCTAATCAGTGATCCACTGTGGTGGATAAATGTAATGAAATACCATAACAATTAACATTAAAAGGAAACTGGAGTCATTAAACCTAACATACAAGTCTTCTTAAAGAAACCTGCAGATTGCATAATAACAATAATGCAGTCTTAAAGGGCCACTTCACCATTTGAAACATGAATATGTATTGAAAGTGGGTCATATATGTAGTTGAATAGTACCATACTTTTCCAATTTGGTGCCTTCTTGACCGAGAAAAGGCATAAAATTACTATTTAGGGCTTGCGGATTGCAGACAACAACTCCCATCATGCACCGCAATGATTAGCCTCACTAGAACCCCCCCGCCCCCCAAAACACTTCCTAGTATAAATGACGCAAAAATCATCGTTTTACGTCATTTGAACTAGGAAGTGTGAGAGGTAAATACGGATTTCTCCCGTCTCAGGGGAAAATGAGTGAACGGTTTCTAATGTTGTCTTAGTCTTTGACTCAAGCTGCCTATTCTTCCTTACAAACCAAAGGGACGTTGTAGCCACGCGACGCATGACT
>JAOPJJ010000024.1:10870802-10881528 GCA_027122795.1 Enchelyopus cimbrius
TGTGTGTGTGTGTGTGTGTGTGTGTGTGTGTGTGTGTGTGTGTGTGTGTGTGTCTGTGTCTGTGTCTGTGTCTGTGTGTTTGTGAGTGGGTGTCTGTTTGTCTGGTGTGCCCATAGTTAACAAATTCAGCGTTCAGAGTTGTCATCAGATAAAAGTAGATTTTAGATGTTCCTGCTGTCTCGTGTTTGTTTTTGGTCTTAATAGCCTAAAATAGCGCAGCACTGCAGATACCAAGATAAACAAAACCAACCACTTTGTTTGACATAACTAGGTGGAGTTTTTGTAAGGCAGTTTGTGTGTATCATGCTGTGTGTTTATATCGTTGACTGTCGCTAGCAACTTAAAGGAGAACTGTGTAGGATGGGTTCCTCTTGCTCTTGACTAAGTGTCAACACGGAATGAGCTAACCGTCCTGATGACAAAGATTCAAAGTATAAATATGTATCATCATGACATTTACCTTCAGATATTTCCATAGATAAAACCCTTCCCAAAATACATTTTAAACTGCGACTATAATTTTCCCTTTATGCGTGAATAAATGATATTGCATATTTGTTTGAAAAACCAAAGCCATCTGTCAGCTTTTTTGTACAAAGAACATAGAAGATGCTGTTCTGGTTGACTCTGTGTGAGACCATTGTAGTACACCTTATGATGTTGGAGAGGGTCAGTATTTATTTATTTTTTGTAATTATTTGTTTGCAACTCGCGACTCGTACCTGCCGCAGCTTAAAGGTTGTATCAACGATTCTAGGTCAACACATTAATGATCACATTCATGGGAAAACAAATGGGACTACCAACCACTCCAAACCACTCAGAGCGTAGGCTGCCTACAGAGACACGTTTTTTTGGCTGCAGAATCGCTGATACAACCTTTAAGTCACACCTTAATGGTGTTATCAGCCATTGTAGGGCGAAACCCCGTCTCTGTAGGCAGTTGAGATCATAAACAAAACCAAATGGTATTAGTAAACAAATGGCAGAATGGCTGATACAACCATTAACAGAATGGTTAAGCATAAGAGGCTTGCTGTTTCAGTGTATGTTTAAGTCTAATGGACTAGGTTCTAGCTCTGGTTGTAGTTGTGTTGCCGGACGGCGTTCCCCCTTCCTGTGTTACCCTCTCCTCCTCTGTCTCCTCTCGCCCTCCCTCCAGCCCAGCCCATTCTGTACTGGTGCTCCAGGAACATGTCCTTCTGGAGCAGCATCTCCTTCAACCTGGCGGTGCTCATGAACCTGCTGGTGGCCTTCTTCTATCCCCTGGAGGGCATCCGACGAGGTGAGATGCTCTCGCCTCACCGTCACTCCATCAACACCACCCACCCACCTTTTGACCCTCCTCTCTCCTGCTCTCTCTCTCTCTCTCTCTCTCTCTCTCTCTCTCTCCTGTCTGTGTCTCTCTGTCTCTTTCTCTGTCTCTCACTCTCTTAAATATTTAATTTGTCAATTTGTCACCCTTTGATTTTAATTCAATTCTCGGGGTTACGAAATAGACCTTTGATTCAGCACATGCGGGTGCTAATTTCAGGATCTATTCCAGTTCTGCTATAATATCATCACTGCCAGAAAGGCAGTGTGGCAAATTATGGCATGAAGGCAATTGTGTATAAGATGATGTTTTTATATTGGACAAAGTTATATCAACTGGTCGCTAGGAATTCACAAAGGAAAACCTAAGAAATGTAAATAAGAATATCATAAAATGTAAGCAAAATACCATATTTATGGAGGAATCATGTCGATACGAATCGCGATTCATACCTGAAATCAATACTTTCCCCCACCACTTTCAAATATATATACTGTATATATGAAGAGACTAAATATGAAAGTGTGAAGTACTACAATAGCAGATATACAGACGTAGCAATCGATCACTATATCCCTAGCTCTCGGCCTATCTTTCCTACGTCCTCCATCGATCTCTCTCTATATTTATCTCAAATGTACGTGCCTTCCCATGGTGAGAAACAAAGCAGGAGCGTGGAGCCGCTGCCACTCAGACCGTTGGGAGTGGGCCGGTTGCGGTTGTGCTTGCGTCCGTATTACCGTACATTGAACGTGGGAGCACACTAACACGCAGACACATGAGTCACCTGTGTTTTCACATGCCTTCATAGGGCTTGGGATGCCACGCTAGTCTTGTCACAGTGACTAGGGAACAACACTGAATTAGCTGGAAACCCCCTTCCTGTTGGCCGACTCATCGTGTCCTGTGGTTGAAGTGAAGTGTCCGATGTCTCCTCCGCAGAGGATGGAACCGTTCCAGCCGTCCACTGTTCTGATCGCGCAGAAGCGTAATCCGATCAACCTGCGGTTGAGATTGAACGCTCTGTCTTACTCCGATTTACCCGCAATCGGTGCCTTAGGCGTCACACCTCCACCTCACACACACATAACCCTCCTCTGTGGCGTGAAACTCAAGCCGATTCCCTTCATTTGTGTGCGTGTGTGTTTGTGGCTTTTTTACGTTTCTGTGTCAGAACACATCCGTTTCCGTGTGCCAGTGTCACATGCAACGTGCTGGGTTTTTATGACCTCAAAACGACTGGTTTGGCAGAGAGCAAAAGGGGGGCGCGGTGTTTGCGCGTGTGTGTGTGCTTGCTAGTGTGTGGGAGCGCGTGTGGTTGTTAGCGGGGGAACACCATGGCATGAACCCGCGTGGCTCTCAGGTTGTTGTGATGTCATCACTACCACTAAACAAGACCAAAATGCAGGATTATTCTATCAATCCTATTAATTACCTTGCATTACCTCAGGACATTACATTCATTTATTGATTAATTGATCATTCTGCATTATCAAATGAAGCTTACGAAATGTGTTCTGAATCAAATCAGAGGTGAAGTGTCTGTGTTGCGTCTGTTATATTTAACCGGTGGACGTCGTGCCCAACTCAACCTCCTCTTAGAGAGGTGGTACGCGTCTGGTGAGTCAAGGTCAGGCCCGGTTCCGCTTTTCGGTTCCACTTGGTGCTATATATATATTGATATTGTTTATATTATATAGTTATTTTTTATAACCCAGGCTCAATATGGCATCAAATGCACTGTTCCTTGTCTGTCCTTTAACATGAACAGCTACTCCATCATGAAACCGTTTTTACCATAGGCTTGTACAGTTGGAGCAAACGCATACACAGTACGTCGATTGTGTGTGTGCGTACCATCATTCGTTTACCACATGATTTCGGCCGGCTCATGCATTTTTGTCTTTGCCTCTCTCATCTTATACTGCAGAATATGGCTCGATCGGGACAAACTCTACCAAGTGATTGCCTTGTTCCTGTATGATTTAATCAAACACCAGCTCTGGGGAGAGTCAGTTAGCGAGCTGTTGATTAGGTGAAGGCCAGAGTGGCATGTGGAGGGTGTTTTCATAAACAGCTGCACATGTTTGATGTCTTTCCATGAGTGTAGTGCTCGCCGGGGGCGGTCACTGATATTAATGCCAAAATCAGGTGTCTTTCTATTCACTGCTATACGTTAACATCCGTCCAAACTGAGCATCCCATATGGTTTGTGAACCGTTGCACCCTCACCATCTCGTGATCCAGCCAGACTGAAGGGTCACCGGGGTCACTCTCTATGTGCTAAGGCTGGCAGCTTAAGGTCAAGGAGGTCATCCTGGCTCCTGGTCCCAAGATGCCAGCCGCCCTCAGTGCCTGTGTTACTCTCACGGGTCACCTGCTGTGGGCAATGTGACGGCTGTGTGTTGCTTAAGTTTCCTATTTTAAGATTTGATGATTTCAATATTCGGGTCAAGTATAAGTTTAATATTTGCAACTTTTTGTTTCGAACAGCTGCATGTATATCCTGTATAGTGGATTGATTAAAAAATGACAATTGTCAGATTTGAGTAAAAAGTTGCTTTTTATCAGCTGATCTGATAAAAATGTATCAGATCAGCTGAGCAAGGTTTACATTATTTCATAATTTTTATTCCAAAGGTTTTAGTTTATTTATCTTTTTTGTTGTACATTGGCTCTGCTTTTTTCCCCCCCACTCTCTGTTCTCTTTGGAAGCAGTATTTGTGGTTGTGGGCATCTCCACAGCGATATTAAAGAATCTATTGTTCCACAGAGAAGACACACACATTGTGACTCACATACACTTTCAATTGTTCTGTCTTGGGTCAAGCGGCGCGGTCCCTTTTGTTTTGAACTGCAGCGTTGGGTTTTTATTGGTGACATCAAAAAGCGACAAGTAAGTCGTTAGCTCAATGCTAACACCGACAACGGAAAAATCTGTCGTAAAAAAACCTGCATTACACGTTTCCTTTAATGCAGTATCCAGTGTGAAAGGTCTCGGGAGGGCGAGATGAGCATTGTTGTCAGTGACAGGAGGATCCACATGGGACTAGGGGAAGTTTTATTTATTTATTTTTTACAAATCATTATGTAAACAAGAAGCAAATGCAGACACAGAAGTATGAGGACACACACACCGCCCGGCTGCACTGCGTCGACTAACGTGTTAATGTTTAAGCAGGCTGCGTGTTAACCCAGGATGAACTGCTACTCTGGATTAAACTTTAACCGCAATGTGTGTCAGCCGGGCGGATCGGGGGGCCGTTTGATTCAGAATCTGAAAGGGTTTTCTCTGCTAGCGGCTGGATCTTGCTGCAGATGCCTAAGAGCTAAATTAGCCATAAAAGCTGTAAAACTCAGCCGTTCCCCAGAGGGTGACTTTGTTGTTGGGAACGTTGCCCAGCGTCCTGCATTCTTGACACGCATGTCTGGAATTTTAGTCCCATTAGGGAATTAAAACATGGACGGTCCAATAGGTAAAATGTGCTTATACAGCACAGATCACACTCATTAACACTTCAAATATAGAAGTGGTAAAGTCTGAAGATGAAATTTGTGGTCTAATTTTGGCCCAGACTGGTTTATGTTTAATCTGCGGCACGGACCTTGCGTTACTGGATCAATGAGTAAAGGAGCGGGAGGAAGTCTTGTGACTGTAGGGGGTCAGGGCAGAGGGGAATTAGCACTAGAGTGGGTCCTCAGAGTGTCGCAATCTCACCTCCCAGAGGGTTCATTTCAGTCCAGGTTGCTCTGGTCGTTTGTCTGCTGGCTGGAGTTGTAACATGTACCACGTGATCAACTGAATTCAATCCGATGTCAATTATGGAAAGTTACATTTTTATTGAAGACACTTTCCGTGTCGTAGCAGAGTCAGACAACCTGCAACAATTCACCATTTTCACATTAATAAAATGGTGGATATCAATAATACAAAACATTTATCTGACAGATTACGAAAGAGCTGTACTTAGTTTTTCGAATAAAGCATTATAGATTCAGGACAAAGACAATCCTTGGGAGAATAACGTTTCTAATAAAATAATTTATTTATTAAAAATATATATATTTTAATAGGTGGTTTGTATATATTACAATTCCCAAAGGAACAACATACAAATATATGTATTTGTTATGGTGTTTATAATTTTTTTAAATTTTAATTCATACAACTAAGATGGAGACCGAAAAGTGAGAATCCTTTGCACTCTGCCATTTAAAAAAGCTCCCCTTTCAAACCTTGCTCTTTAATACACAGTAACGTTTCCTCTCCGTCTGTTGCCGGGTCCCAGGTACGCTGGAGCCCCGCCTCTCTGCCCTGCTGTGGGGCGCCATGCTGGTTTCCCTGGCCATCGTCATCATCCTTCCCCAGCCCCACGGCATCAGGGCCTTCATCGCCTCCACCATCCTCCGGCTCATCTTCTCCGTGGGCCTGGAGCCCACCCTGTACCTGCTGGGGGCCTTCAATGTGAGTGGAGGAGGGTGGATGGTTTGGGTACTGACGGTTTGTCTGTGGTTGTGGTCTGCTACCATGGTGATCATCTTTTCTTTCTCTGGTTTGTTTGTTGTTTTGTTCTTTCTTTCGTTCTTTCGTTGGTCCTTCTTCGTGTGATGTGGTGTTGACCCTGGTCTGACCCTGGTCAGGTGTGTAACAAAGTGATCTTCTTGATGAGCTACGTGGGGAACCGAGGTACCTTCACCCGGGGCTACAAGGCCATGATCATGGACGTGGAGTTCCTCTACCACCTGCTGTACCTGATCATCTGCAGCCTGGGGGTGTTCGTGCATGTCTTCTTCTACAGTCTGCTGGTGAACACACACTCACTCGCACACACACACACACTCCAAATGGCCTTGCATGCTGCAAAACGTGAGTTACAAGGTCACAATGTGTTTTGGTGTAAAAGTGTTTGAAGACATTCAGTTCAAGAAGAACAGGCGATCCTTCGAGCGCTGGACTCTAGCCCTGTTCCCCCCCGTCCGCCACCAGCTCTTTGACCTGGTGTACCGCGAGGAGACCCTGCTGAACGTCATCAAGAGTGTGACGCGCAACGGGCGCTCCATCGTCCTCACGGCCGTGCTGGCCCTCATCCTCGTCTACCTCTTCTCCATCGTGGGATACATCTTCTTCAAGGACGACTTCATCCTTGCCGTGGACAGGATACCCAACAAAACCCTGGGTAGGTTAGCCGGTCCACCCTCTGGCGTTAAGGGTGTGTTTGGATGCAGACAGTGAAGCCCGCGCAGACCCTGGCTGTGATCCAGCAGAGCCTGGGCGGCCGCTGTACCTGGGTTTCTTTATGGAGTCCGCTCCATAAAGAAACCCAAGACCCTCCCATGACTTTTGATGACAACACTTTTGTACGCTTTTGTCACACGCTATTTAATCTGCAAAAGATTGAGGTCACGTTTAGTGTCAGACGTTAAAGCAATCTCAAGCAGTTGCTTGATAGTCTCGTATGAAGGGTGGTGCTCCTCTGACCAGCGCTTGTGTTGCTCATGGGCAGAGCACGGGTCCAGCATGGTGGGGGAGTTCTTCTCCGGGGGAGCGTGTCAGAAGGAGAACGGAGACAACTGCTCCGCAGAAGCCTCTGTGGATGGTATGTCCCTCCCTCTTCCTCCCCCCTTTGACTCCCCTTTGCTCTCACTGTCTTCCTGTTCCTTTGAGTGCTTCCTTCACTTAGCGTTTTTCTTTATTCTGTAATCAATTCAAACATTTTTTGGATAGTGGGACGATTTGCCGTTCACCGTTATTTAGAAATGATTTGTCTGAAATGAAAGGGTTTAGGATGAAAGGGTGAAGGCCAGGGTGCTGCCTGCAAGGTGAAAGGGTTCAGGATTGAAGGGTGAAGGGGCTAAGATGCAACTCGGGTGTGGGGTGGGGGAGGGTGAGTGGCGGGGACTAGGTCATTGGGTTAAGCAGCCCCCGCCCTGGTCTGGTCAATGAGGTCACTACACGCTGAGGGCACCTGGTGCACCTAGACCCCCCCCCCCCAACCACCCGCCCCGATAGCTTCTCACCGTCTGCCTTTAAGCCCCAGCGTGCTTCGCGACCACAACCACTAATAACTGCAGTCTGCTGACTTCTTGACTTGAGAAATCCCCAGCTGGATGTCTGAGAATGCAGCAACAAAGCCAACGTCAGCTCCCCTCCTCCCAAGGAACATATCCAGGGTTTGGAAGAGTGTGATCCTCAATGACCTGGTTGTATTTGGGAGCGGGTCTGAGGCTATGATGAGGAGCCTGTGCATGTGCTCTGCTCTTCCGCGCTGGAGACCGTCAGCGCTCATCCATGGCGCACAACGTTTCTGTTGGCCACCTACTTTTATGTAATGTGTTACTCGATTACTCACTTAGTTAATGCAAAGTTCAGGGAGCTTGAATTGATTAAAGGATCACTTGTCGCCAGTGTTGTGCCTGAACGCGTTCATTGAACGAAGGGTTCATGAACTCGTTCATATTTTGGGTGAACGTGAACTGAACGTACGGTTTTACTGCCTGATGAACGTTACTGTGAACGCGTCTGTTCTGGTGTCTGCGAACGGCACGCTCTCTCTGTTTAACTTCGTTCAGTAGGTTGCCAGATTTCTATGGAGACTTCCAGGCAAAAACCCGGCTAAAACACACAATAAACAGGCCTGTCGCGAAAAAACAAAACAATCTGGCAACACCATGCCACCAGGCAGTGACGCAGAGCCGCATGCGTCGTCAAAACAAAAAGCAGCATGAAAGAGACAGCAGCAAGTAGCAGCAAGTAGGCTCCGTATGAGCACTTGAAAGAGTCAGTGTTAAAATTATCAAATAATTGCTGTCTGTGGTTCTATATGGGCTGTGGCAATAATTTTGATAAATAATAGCTCGCAGTAACATTGAAAAATGAACTGAACTAGTTCATTTTAAAATGTGTGAACTGAACTTTGAACTAGTTCATATAGAATGTGAACTTTCCCAACACTGCTTGTCGCTAGCTAGTCGTGCAGGCCCCAGCTTGAACCACAGCCAATTTGGGCAGTTTATATCCACAGTCCAGAAACTAAACCCTGGGATTGAGCGGGCGGACAGCGGGGATCACAGTGGTCTTGTCCGTAATGTTTTCTGATGTTACAACACGACTTTCATGCTGGTTTTGGTGCCTAAACATCTCCTCGCTGTCTTGGTGTTGCTTGGAACTGTCATGGCCGCCTTCCTCAGCCGCTGCTGTGGTGACGCAGCCGTCGGCGCTGGTGATCGAGGACAAGGAGCGGGTGTGCGACTCTCTGATCATGTGCATCGTCACCGTCCTGAGTCACGGTCTGAGGAGCGGCGGGGGAGTCGGGGACGTTCTGAGGAAACCGTCCAAGGAGGTGTGTGTGTGTGTGTCAACGAGTGAATGTGGGAGGGAGGGGAATGTGTGTGTATGTGTGTGTGTGTGTGTTTACCATTAGTCTTTTATTAAGAATACACTTCTCGTGCTCCTCCTCTTCGTCGGCATACAGGAACCTCTGTTCGCGGCCCGCGTGATCTACGACCTCCTCTTCTTCTTCATGGTCATCATCATCGTCCTCAACCTCATCTTCGGAGTCATCATCGACACGTTCGCCGACCTGAGGAGTGAGAAGCAGAAGAAGGAGGAGGTGCTGAAGACCACCTGCTTCATTTGTGGTGGGTTAACACGCACAACACCGAAACCGTTACTACTACGCAAACACTCAAACACCGTTACTTGAGGCTAGCTAGTAAGACTCTCACCCTATCAACACACAGCAACATGAAATGGGATCGTTTCTTGAAAACAAACCACCATTCTTCCACCAAACAATAAGGGTTCTCAGTACTGCAAAATGGCTGCCAAGCAACACAGGCTAGCAGGCTATGAGATTAGCAGCTCATTGATACTAATTAATTAATTTATTGGCATGCATTCACAGTTGTTTTTGGAGTTGAGTTTTTTTACATCTGCTTTGAGCCAATCAGAATCCAAGTCGGCAACTGCCTATTTATACAAATGAAATAAATCTCAATAGAGGTATACATATACTGTACACACCATATTTGAGTGACTGGCTTGTTGTTCCCACCTGTTCCCATGTAGCTTGACACGTTTCATGAACACGTTACCGTATATCATCATAAACTAATATTAGCATATTCAGATACAATAAAACAACACTTTGTTTAGATCTCAGGAATATTCTACATTTGGGAGTAAAACAACAACATAAAGTTCCCCATGTGAGCGACTTCATCGCTGATGGCCACCATTGGCGCTTCATCATCTTGCAGCTCACATCCTTAGCACGATACGCAGCGGTCTGACGCACGGCATCTGTTGTGGTGTGCAAGTGATGGTTCTGCATTTTTGACGCCGTGCGGCAGAATAGTTTGCTAGAAAAATGGGGGCTGGCTTTTCTTGGTAGTATAAACAACCGCACACCTCCTCTTCCCAGAACGGCAGGGTTAGTCATCGGTTCTACTGCAGAGGAGGGAAAGTGCCTCTTCCTGTTGCCTTATGAGTGTCTTGACCATGTTAGACAGACAGCCTGCGTTCTGATCTCTGCCCTGAGTCACAACTGCAAATGTCACCATATTAGCATCATATGCCATGAAGGGCAATGTTGCTGTTGTTGTTGTTGTTGTGGTGGTGGTGGTTATCAGCGCTAGGTCTATGGAACAAGGTGTGTATGGAACATGTGGTCCTTTTGACGTCTGCACTTGTTTGTCTAAACTGTGCTTATAGGCTTTGTGTTCTGTCTGGGACGTGCACTTCTCGTCATGATCACACACATTCACGCACCCTTCACGCCCTAACCAGGTCGTATGATCATTGGTAAAAAGATGAAAGAGGCTTTCCAAAATCATATGCGCATGTGTCTGTGTTTCTGTCTGTCTCTATGGACTATATAGAAAATACATTAAAATATGTCTCTATGGACTATATAGAATAACCTTTTTTCTATACGTCTCTATGGAGGTAGGACAGTGTGTCTGTGTTTCTATATGTCTCTATGGAGGTAGGACAGTGTATCTGTGTTTCTATACGTCTCTATGGAGGTAGGACAGTGTATCTGTGTTTTTATACGTCTCTTTGGAGGTAGGACAGTGTATCTCTGTTTCTATACGTCTCTATGGAGGTAGGACAGTGTATCTGTGTGTCTATACGTCTCTTTGGAGGTAGGACAGTGTATCTGTTTCTATATGTCTCTTTGGAGGTAGGACAGTGTATCTGTTTCTATATGTCTCTTTGGAGGTAGGACAGTGTATCTGTTTCTATATGTCTCTTTGGAGGTAGGACAGTGTATCTGTGTTTCTATACGTCTCTATGGAGGTAGGACAGTGTATCTGTTTCTATATGTCTCTATGGAGGTAGGACAGTGCATCTGTGTTTCTATACGTCTCTTTGGAGGTAGGACAGTGTATCTGTGTTTCTATACGTCT
>JAOPJJ010000024.1:10881628-10892161 GCA_027122795.1 Enchelyopus cimbrius
TGGAGGTAGGACAGTGCATCTGTGTTTCTATACGTCTCTTTGGAGGTAGGACAGTGTATCTGTGTTTCTATACGTCTCTTTGGAGGTAGGACAGTGTATCTGTGTTTCTATACCTCTCTTTGGGAGTAAAGTGCTGCTGTTTTCCCAGGTCTGGAGCGGGACAAGTTTGACAACAAGACGGTGACGTTTGAGGAGCACATCAAGGTGGAGCACAACATGTGGCACTATCTGTTCTTCATCGTGCTGGTGAAGGTGAAGGACTCCACCGAGTACACCGGCCCAGAGAGCTACGTGGCGGAGATGATCAGGGTGAGAAACCTGCCTCCCTCCCTCTTAATGGCTGTTTAAGGCCAGCGTACCTCGTACCGGCTCATCTCTGCTTAGGGCACCGCAACACCGATATAAACACCAATATTCTGTATATATTTGGACACATTTAACAGCAGGTATTCTCTGGGGATTGTTGGAGAGCTTTGCCCTCAAAATGTCCTTTTTGTCCCTGCTTGATAGTAAATTCCTTTCTTAAACAGTCAGCTTAAATCCATTTCTTGGTTGGCACTTTTTGTTTTTAGTCTGAATAACACCGTAACCTCTGAAACCACACCTCCGAATACACTCAAATTCAACAAGCCAGTTGTGTGGACTCGGGCAGTGCGGACTTGCTTCTGATCTTTTATCTATAAAGTGTGATACAAAATACCAGCCAGTCTGCCTTCCGGGGTCTAATTACGTAATCCTCGGGCTCCCTGACCCTGGGTGCTTTCAGCATATGATCATAGACTTCAGCTTTGTGAATGGAGAATCAACTTCAGACATAGCAAGCCGCCGCCGCGCTGTGTGTAAATGCATTAACAGCCTGCTTAATCATTTAATACCGACACGGTCACACGATCATGGACATCCCCCCACACACACGTAGACACACAGAACCCCATACAGGTTCTCCGCCCCCCACACACGCACACACGCGGACACATGCTCTCTAGTTTAACCACTAATTGCCTCATACTGGGCAGACCAGCAGATAGCCTCATGATCAGTTAGAGGACTGGGGAAATCCCGTTTATGCACGCTGGCTGTTGTGAGATTGCAGGACACTCGGGGCATTACTAACGCACACTGAGAAACAAGGTTATCGCCCCCTTAATGCATGACTAGTTTTACAGCCATCGTCTTTCTATCTTTAAACACGTTTATATAAAATGTGTTTTTTTGTTGAAGTTTAAATGACTTATAACTTATAACTTTACATGACTTAAGTTCTTATATATTGAAGCAAATCATTGCCTTAATGTTTAGAATTCTAAAAGCCTTTGGATTTTGTAGAGGGAAATGTTAACACTGAATCTATAACATTGAAATGTTAGGCTCTAAAAACAGGTTAATAGGACTGTATTGTAGTGATGTTTTGAAATTCAAGTATCGCATTTAAATTCATTAGCGAAAAAAGTCAATGTCAATGTATTCAAGATTCAAGCCCAAAACATTGCAGTAGCAGGGCAGTACAATGATGGATCCACTTGAATATGAGTGCTTTTGAAATGGTACAACCGACATCTTGACTTTCACAGAGGGGAAAGTTCACCCTGTATTCAAAGTAAAGTATTACACTGTTTTGTATTCAATGGGGTTTTACATTTCCACATCAGACTTCAATGGATTTTAAAATGTAAAAACCTATGGCAGTGATTTTCTTCCATACTAATAGTTATATTTAGAAGGAATAATAACTACTGACAAAGAATTAATTGTCATATGCGTAGTGTAGTGCACTCTATTTGTGTTTAGTTTGTAATAGTTTAGTTTATTTAATATTATATAATATTGGTATATTGGGAAGTAGTATTAGCTATTTCAAGATATATTCATACAGACTAAATTCATAATTTCCATTATCTACATTTGTAAACTGCACTCCAGTTTAGTATATTTAAAATCATTTAGTTCATACAACTATCTTTAAAATCGTGTATTTGGATAATCATTAATCATTAGAAATAGTAATAAAGAATGATATTATGTTATTTTTTATAGATATACATTGTAAAAGATGTTGAGTATAGATAGTGAAAATAGTCTATACATCTATTCTAATAAAATGCATTGTACTTGCATAAGTATTTTGAAAAATATGGAATAGTGTAAAAACTATGTTAGACAAATACAATAGATAGTATTTATTTAGTTATTACAATTTGCACCAATAAATACCTAATTCATTCAATTTCATAATCAATTTACATTGATTAAATGATCATGATCACTGCTCTGCTTCCTAAATGTTGCTGTTAAAGAAAATATCTAGAGGTTCAATTTCTTTTTTTTATCAATTTAAAAAAAATGTATTGCCAAAGGAAAGCCCCTCCTTCGTGTTTTTGCTGCCTGTAACTGACGCACATTTAAGAGATGGTTAGCCGTCGCTGTCACCTTGAGTCTGGCGGTTGAGGTTAGCTTCTGCACAATGTGTGATTACACCTCACCTGCCACACACATTTTTTTACCAGATACACACACAGCATACAGCATACATTAATATGTGCAACATGTATGCACATATTAAATGCATTACTGTGTGTGCATGTTAAATACAAATGTAATATATCCAGTATATCAATGTCCATATAATACAATTAGACAAATACTTCATAAACTGTATGTATTTCTTTATTTATATATACTGTATATCAAATGGCATATATATATTTATGTATCTCGATATATGCCGATATATTTATATTAAGGATATATGTTCGTACTACTACTACATTTAATATTAAGAAAGTATAAAAATACTTTCGTGAGATTAAATGATGTTGTCCTCAAAGACAAAAGCACTCATAAGGAATTCATGATATAAAAATGTGTCATAAGGTATATATTACATTCCAGACATCATTTCTTTGACATGTCCCGGTCCCAATGTACCGGCTTGGCAACCCCTTTACCCGACCTGCGCAGCATCTCTGCCCGCTCAGCAGTTTGGTGTGTTCACATCCGTCGATGGCTTTCATGTGGAACTGGCGACAGCAGCCAATAGCAGGGGGGAGTACAGGAGCCGACGAGTCCTCCGATAATGACTGGGCCCTGACGTCAGAGCCAAAGTTCACTGCCCTATGCGTCAGGTGGAAATGGCAGATGGTAAACGGTAAAAGTGTAACACCGCACCCTCCCTGCTGCGACCGGCGTTCCGAACGTCCCTAAAGACGCTAACACTTTTGAAACAGAGAAAAAAGTGGATGTGATGTGATGTGAAGTGTACGCTTTGCTTAAGAGACAAGACGCGAGCGTGGGGGTTTTGCTTAGTCTGTGGTATTTACAGGCTGGGGGGGTTGTTTTGGCAGAAGCGTGAACGAGGGCTGCTGTCCTGCCTGGGCTCCTGGTGGTGCAATGCCGGGCCCAAGATATTTCAGTTGCGGCCTCAGACTGTACCACATCCTGTCAGCCTGGCACGGCCCTCCCTGCGGTTCCTAATATAATAATGAGAAATGGGACTTCCGTCATTTCCATTGAACTAGCATTTCCAAGTGGCAACCGATCCTTCCACTTTCTCAAAGCCGTTTCTCCGGTCAGCGAAAAACACACACACACACACACACTCAGTATGAATACCACGGTTGCAATACGAAATATGAAAGAGTGACTGCCCGCTGATCTTTCTTGACCACTGCGTCCGTTAGAAAATTGTACGACCAGAACCAAATGTGGCCAACATGAAGTAATTGTTTGGGGATGCGGACAAAACTAATAACATTCAAAAGAAATCAAAAAATTTTTTAGTTTTCTCTTCTTCTTTTTTCCGTGTATTTCACACTCCTTAGCGTGCGATATGCGTGATTTGATATCGGCTGCGAGTTTTTTCTAGCATGCTACCTACCACACATGTCCATGTTAGTCTTTGAGCCTTTTGATTTACCATACTAACTTTTGTATCGAAAATACTTGATTTGAGCAACAGGCTAAATTGTGTCCCTTCAGTTGGTGGGAGGAGGTGAGAGCACAGCTCAACGTTTTCGTCACGTGTTGTTTTCCTTTGCATTCAGGAAGTGGAACTTGCACGCTGAACTTACACTATCCTGCTTTCAGAATGAGTGTGGCGTCTTTCACTATATTACTCTTGTGTGCTTCCCCTCCCGTGTGTGTGTGCGTGTGTGCGTGTGCGTGTGTGTGTGTGTGTTCGTGAGACTCAGAAGATGGTTTGTGGCAAACCGGCCACCACCGCAGCCCCCCTTAGCTCCGATTGAAACCACTGAAATTCAGGGACTTTTCCTCGCCCGGTTCCGTGGTACTGAGCTAGCAGGATGCACTCACCTGCAGACCGCAGGCTTTTTTTCATCTTTTTGTGAGCGGCGTGCGGCCTCGTCATGCCTAGCTTGTGGGCTGGATTTGGGACTTTCTGGTCATCTTCCGTTCTGTCTCTCGAGCCATCCGTCAATCTGTACGTGTTTGTTTATCCATCCATCTGTATGACCTCCTGTCTGTCTGTCTATAGCAGCATGTGTCCCTGTGTCCATGTATCTGTATCTGTCTGTATGCCTGTCTGTCGTTGTTTGTGTCTAACATGTATGAAACACATGATTCCTATTAAATGGAAATGGAATGGAAAGTCCCAGAGATTGATCCTCTCTATGCCTAACAAATAAATGTGCTGTCCATTTGAAGAGTTTATCAAGTCTCTCACGCTTGCATAACCCTGGAAATACCGGAGGAAGATATAATGCAGACATTGTTCTCCAGACTTCAGAACGAGGGTTCTTCATGCCTTCTATGATTACAACTCTGTGTTGTTTGTTTCCCCCTTCCTGCTGTCCCAGGACCACAACCTTGATTGGTTTCCCAGAATGAGAGCCATGTCTCTGGTAAGCAGCGATGCGGACGGTGAGCAGAATGAAATCAGAAATCTGCAGGAGAAGCTGGAGTCCACCATGAAGCTGGTGTCCAACCTCTCGGGCCAGCTGACCGAGCTCAAAGAACAGGTCAGTTCGACCACCGCCACCGAGAATACGATACCATAGTGCCACGACTATACCTGTTAGATGGATAACATATACCTCCTCAAAAACAGGATCATTCTGGATTAGTGTTTGCATAATAACACAATCCGCTCAACTCATGATAATGCCCTGGAGACGGGGCCGCTCCTTATGCAGTTGCAATTATGACTTAAAGGTTGTGTCAGCGATTCTCGAATCATAAATGATCACATTCATCTGATCTTTCCTCACGATCCGCTAGCTGCCCGCTCCATAAGCAGGCTGTCAAAAAAACGCGTCTCTGTAGGCTGCCTACAGAGACGTGTTTTTTTGCTGCAGAATCGCTGATACAACCACCTGAAAGGTTGTATCAGCGATTCTAGGCCGAAACCGCGTCTCTGTTGGCAGCCTCCGAGATCGTAAAACAAAAACAAATGGTATTGGTAAACAAATGGTAGAATCGCTGATACAACCTTTAAAGACTAGGACTGCACTACATCCCCACCGTGAATTCAGGCAATGATAGGTAAAAAGACGGGTTGCCTCCCTATAGCAAACCACAACCAGCACAACCATACCCCACCGTGGGGCCAGAACCTATCCGGTACAAAGTCTCACGATGTAGAATATACTAAAGCCCGGGATATACTTCTCCGTACTCCCTGTACGTTATCCGTTTCCGTAACTATGGAAAGTAAACAGGTACACTAAACAGGTTGACGTTCACAGTCGCTTGATGCGTGCATTCAGTAGATTGTAATTAAAAAGGGATTAAAAATGATCATTAAAAATTAAATCCTTTAAATGTAAATAACAAACTATTTACAAAGTAGTGCAATTTGCCAGTTGTAGTCAAACCGGAAAAGTAATTCTGGAAATGACATTGTCAGAGGACCAATCACAGCCCTTCTCTCACTGATTTCCCTCGACGGAGTGACGGACAGTTACAAAATAACGGATGCGCCCGGAGATTACGGAGAGGGTCTCCGAGAGGGTCTCCGTACTACAGAGAGGGCGTTCCCTGTCCTCGTACAGCACTTTATGGAGATGTATAACCGGGTTTTAGAGCAGGGCTCCAGACTGCGACCAAAATTTGAGATTGTGCGACTAAATTTGACATTTTGGCGCCTCAATGAATCCGGAATCTTTTGCAGGCCAATGATTGTGAGAAGGATAGGGAATGGTGGTAATGTGTGGAGGGGGAAGGAGAATGCAATCATTCAAATGCTCGTGAACGCAATTTATCATTCAAAAGCAATGCAAACGCAATTCAAGCGAACGATGGACTCCTTTCGACCTGCGGCTGGTGTGCCTGTGCAAGTGCCACAGTCAGGGCACTCAGATCTCACACAATCGGCGTGATACACACGCATTTCCGCCCTTTCACACGCTACACATTGTATTTCTCACAAAGAAATGGGTGAATTTGACAACTTTAGTCTTCAAAACTTGAGTAAAAATTAAATGTGACACTGAATTTGAAACTGCACATAGTAATTTCTTCCTCTATTATCAGAGTATTTATTAGTAATACAGTGAAAATTACTAGAAATGTGAATATTTGGTTAGCATGTTGATTTACGATGTGTGCCCCTAAAATTTCTGCCTGCTTTCAGTTGGGGGCCACAGTGCTCCTAGTGAAAAAAATTAGTCTGGAGCCCTGCTTTAGAGATAAACTCAAGAAACTCAACACAAATGATATTCTCTTCAAAACAACTGAGATCTTCCTGTATTTGTTTTAAAACAAGCAACCATGTTGTGGTGTAATATTGTGTTGTTAACCTGGTGCAACATCCTGAAACCAAACTGACACACAAACTCAAAAGTTGTTCAAGTTGTGGTCGTTTCTTCAGTCTCACCTTATGATGCATCCGGGGACAAGCGCTTGACACCATTTGAAGAGTACTTATCAAATCAACTTACAGCCTACTATACAGTATATTGATCTATATCTACAGTTTATAGATATGGATCTGTATATAGAAGTATGTAAGTATCAAGCTTCTGTTTCTTGCAGCTAATGAAGAGCATGAGTTGAACAGATTCAACTAAAGGGATGTTGGTATGATGCGTCCCTTATTAAACACTTCACAAATATTTACATATACACTATATACTGTATATATATATATATATATGTATATGTATATATGTGTGTGTAAAATCATTTGAATTAATCTTGTAAACTAGAGGCCAAACAAAGGCACAGAAGCCTGGCAGGAGTCATGCCTGCTGCATTGAGTTTGCATGCGTTTCCTCAGGATGTGCGGGTGCTTTCTGCTACCTGCTCTACCATGCTGGCTAATCAGTGACCCCGAGGTCACTCCTAGTCAGGTCATGGTGCGTACGGCTCTGATGGTGGACTGGCACGCCGTCCTGCCCTACCTCACGTCTATAGGGTGCCCCGGGTAGTTCCCGATACAGCCTCCTGCCGTCCTGACCTACGAAGGGTTCACGCAGGCGTTGAATCTCTCTGAAAAACGTATGTTCAATGCAGTTGTGAGATCGCAGTACAAAGAGTTATGGTTCTTTCCTAAGCCTGCTTATTTTGTTTGTTTTTTGTTAATTTCATAGGGAGTTCATACTGATGTTATCTTTTTCAATCATAAATGGCAAATCTCATCGTGAGTCCCCACCAAACGATCGTTATTTGCATGCTGGCTTATGTTCAGTGCAGAATAGCTTCACAGTCCCTCCTTCTGAAGTCTCCCACCTGCGTAGCAGCAACAGGAATGAACCAAAATAAACCCAGGGGCGCTGGATGCAGATTTCCCAGAAGCATGCACGTGCTGGGGCTGTGTTTTTTATTATTTGTTATTTATATTGTGTAGAAAGAGCCTGAGTGGCTTAGGATGGATGGATGATGAATGACTGATTGAATAATGTGTGAATGGATAATGGAGGTAATGGTGGATAGTGGATGCTTGGATAGGTGAATGCATGATGGATTATTGACAGACAATTGGCAGTGGATGATGGATGGATGGAATGATAATGGAGGGATAATGGATAAATGAAAGATGGATTGATAATGGATGGATGGAAAGATAATGGAGGGATAATGGATAAATGAAAGATAGATTGATAATGGACAGATGGATTGATAGTTTTGAATGATAGATTGTGGACAATTGATAGATGGTTGGAGAAAAAGTAGATGGATGGATTGAAGATTCAAAGTTTGCTGTTTTTTGAGGAGCCTATTCAGATGGAAGTAAACATTTTTTTAGTATGTAACAATATAAAAGTATATGTAGAATTGATATGTTAAAGCTCAGTCCCAGGTTCACACGCAGGGTATGTATTTTTATAAAAGATGTGCTCTGAATCCTCACTGAGACATCAATATAAACAGCCCCCCCATTCTCTGTGTACATTTCTTGCCCTTTAGATGCAGACCTTGCTAAAAACAGAAGACAATGAGTCATAGTTCGCACATCGGCCTTGCAACCTAAGGGTCTCTGCGTCATTAGAGCAGACCCTATTTTAAGTTTGTGTTCACTTTGTTGCGCAGTTGGTAAAAAGGAAAAGTGTTATTTGGTTGTTTTGTTGAGGCAATGAATTGTGGAATAAAAAAGATACACCGTCTCAACCATTTCCTCAACAAAGATTTGTAACAAAGATTTTCAGCTGCAAATGTTAATTACTGAAAAACTGAACTCTGAATACACCATTTTTTTTCTTCTTTCCAACGGCAAAACACCATAAAACGAATCAGTGAAGGTTAATCAGTCAGTTTATATCATGGTTACAAACCACAGCAACTTTGTGATAATAGTTATTTTTTAAGTATCCATCTTTAAGTATGAAAATGTTAAGTGACAAAATGGCATAGCCTACTATGTTCAAGGTCATGGAATACATTATAACACCTTTACAACCAAAAAAAGACAATTTGGGGTTTGCTGGCACTGGCTCTAGTATCATTGAGTCCATTCTGGTCACCTGTTTCCTTACCCATCACTACAGTGCGGCCAATGACGTGTTGAATTCTCATCTATTTTTATTATTTATCATTACTCCCATTAGAAATTGTCAAAGGGCTGGTTTTGGATGTGGGGTTTTGTGCCTACTGGGATCCTTCCTGGGGTTTGGTTATGCGCAGTGAGAACACTTTTCTGTCAATCAAGTCAAGCTTCACAACTCAACTTAATTTGGCTAATGCAAACATGAGTCTATTACCGTGTGCATAGTTGCAATAACCTGATGTTAAAAAGTGGAATTTCATCAAGGACAATTAATTTTTTTCTTCTGCTCCTATAAATTAGTTGTGTTGTGTTGCGATTGTTGCCCACAGCCCAGCCAAAGAACAAAATGCTAATGTTGTGAAATGAACCTAATTTTACCTATTTAACATAATTTGTTCCAACTATCCACATGTACATAGATTCATGTTTACGTTATCTGGAAGGATTATTAAAGGAGATCTCCGGTGTAAAATGGATCTTGGATATGTTTAGTATGATAATGAGTTTGAACGTTTGATGGAGAGCAAAAAAATCCTACACGACGCGAAGATAAGTTAGATGACCAAAATGCTGTACATTTAAGTCATGGGGGCATCGGCTCATGTAAAAAAGAAATCGCTTTTCTAAAGCACTTACAAGGCTAGAAGTAGCCTGACACTTCTTTTGTAGTATAATGAGGGTCTTAACATATAAAAAGAGACATTTACAACTTTGTAAGTGTACAGGTAGTTTATTAAAAAGCATATTTCATACACACAATACCTTCAGCAGTTCACCCGTCGACATCATGTCTTCTTTGAGGGTAAAGAAGTCGATTGACGAACACAGAGCAAGCGTGTACACACACCCCCAATTCCCTTGCGAGCGAGCAAGCTTATCTGTGTTCATCAATCGATTCTCCAGCGTCTAAGAAGACATGACATCGACGGGTGAACTACTGAAGGTATTGTGTGTGTAAAATATGCTTTTTAATCAAGTCAATTTGTACACTTAAGTTGTCAATGCCTCGTTTTATATGTTTAGACTACATTATACTACCAAACAAGTGTCAGGCTACTTCTAGCCTTGTATGTGGTTTAAAAAAGCGATTTCTTTTTTACATCAGCCGATGACCCCATGACTCAAGCGTTTAGCATTTTGGTAGAGTCGGATAAAAACATCTATCTTAGCTTTGCGTCGTATAGGATTTTTTTGCTCTCCACCAAACGTTCAAACTCGTTGTCATACTAAACGTATCCCAGATCCATTTAACACCGGAGTTCTCCTCCGAACACACTAATTACCATTAACTGATAATCAAATAGATTTTCCACATAAAACTATATATATATCACTTAACAACCAAGTTGAAATAATCTGCAAAACAATAGTAGCAGAGATGAGGCTGGACTGTAGGTAAAAACATTCATTCAACGATTTCAAGATTGATGAGGAGATATTTGTTGTTGAATTGAGAAGTATTTGTAAGGAAGCGAATGTTATTGAGACACATTGACCCAGACAGGACCAGCAGGGGACGAAACCAGAGCGGAGAGGAACCACCCAAATATAGCTTACCACTGTTTAATTCGCCTTGCACTTTTATACGTATGTCC
>JAOPJJ010000024.1:10944571-10957488 GCA_027122795.1 Enchelyopus cimbrius
CTTAGGGGACGTCAACAGCAGCATTCAATCAGCTAGGAGCAAGATTTGATCTCAGCTACTGTGTGTCATAAGCCTCGAACCGGTTTGAAAAAAGTATTTTTGGCTGCCGTGCAGATCTCTCACCGCAAGGATGACAGTCAAACGGACTGAAAACCACATAAACAGAATGCACCTGTTATTGATGTTTTATTTATTTAGTCTGAAGGAATAATGCTGGATCGGTATATCGTCCCCTTCTCGTTCCTTCCACCCAGAACCTCCCCTCTTTACTTCTCTCTAACCTTCTCTTTCTATCTTCTACTTCACCTTTCTCTCTCTTTCTTTTGCGTTCTCCAGCTCTCCATTTCTGGCACTCTTTCTCTCTCCTCTCTCTGCTTCTCTATCAGCGACTCTCTCCCTATCTCCCTCCCTCTCTGTACCACTCTCCATCTCTCTCATTCTCTCTGTCTGTTACTCTCCATTGGTGTCCCTCCATCATAATCGCCCTCTCTCGCCCTCCATCTCCCTTTCTCTCTCTCCCTCTCTCTCTCTGTCTCTCTCTCTCTCTCCGTCAGCTGAATAGATAACTCGCCCCTCAAGTGGAAGCAGACGTCCTGCCCTCCACACAGTGATGCCTTCCTATTCCACTGCTGCCAAGTCCTTTTTAAAGAGAGAGATAGAGCAGTAGACAGCGAGAGAGATTGAGAGAGAGAAACAGACAAAGGGAGACAGAGAGAGAGCGAGAGAGAGTTCAGGGTCGAGACCTCCATCAGGGCTTTGTGCGGAGCGGAGGACAACTTTAGAGAGACAGCTCCTTTTGACATGAAGGATTCATAAAATGAACAGACTCTCTTCCTCTACCTCTCTCTCTCATTCTCTCGCTTTCTCTGTCTCCAGCTGCAAGAGTCTAGGACAGGCTTTCTAGAGGAAGCCAGACTCAGGTAATTTCAAGGGCAGCAGATTGAATGAGGAGCAGATAATTCAAGTGAGGGGATATCGTTGAATGGAATGTGATTTAAAAAGGCAGGATGTTTAATTTCCTCAGCTTCAGGAAGTCTTTGTATATAGGTAGATACTGAGGGAGTTTGGAAGTGGTCAATCAGGGTTTGAAAGGTGAGGCAAATTAACTGTTTTAACAGGACATTATATTAATGGTGTCAAGTGAATGACATTTGATAAGCGTATTCGTATCTGGTAAAAAATGTGATGAGCTAAAAATAAATGTTCAGAAATAATAATGTCACTTCTTTATTCACTGCAGTGGAACTAATTGACTGAAATAATGAATGAGACAGAAGTTGAATGAGTTTTTGTCTCCATACTTTTACAACTTAATCAACGAAAATAGCTTTATATACATACGTTTCCTATGGATTGTATAAAATAAGGATGTCAAAAATATACAACATAGGAAGAAATACTCAAAGGCAAGAAGAGAATTTGTTGGACCAACATTATATTTGTCACAGGAGCCAAAATAACAAATTGGTTCCATACCGAACTTACTGTAAAATAACAAAAATATTGTATTATGATAATGATAATGACGATACAATACTTAAATGTGATGGTTATCATTCACACAAATATTACAATGAAAGTAAATGTGAATATGTGTTGTCTCCTCCAGTCGGTTTTTTTAAATGGCATGAACGAGCTGTTTTGAATTGCATTCGCTACTACTGCTAATACTGACTTTAGACAAGAGGGACTTCACAGCGCGAGGACATCCACGCTGAAACCTGTCATAGAATACCTTGTAGTGTTGCAGCGCGAGACCTCTTATCTTATAGGCTGGGCGGATGGGCGGGATCCACCGCGCGCTACCGTCCGCCCCGTGGGTGTGTTTTAAGGCGAACGTCCGCATCCACCTGCTTAGAGTGCTGCTCTCCCACAGTCTCGAGCGCTGAACTTCCAGGAGTGCCTCGCGACGCGCCGTTGGACCACTTTCCCCCCCCCACAATAAGGAATATTTGTTGTTTCTCCCCCCTGGAAGCGCAGTTCGGTTTGACCATGACATTGTTTTTTCCCTAAGCTCTTGGTCAGAATTGAACAAGAAAATTGTTATCTTTTTGCTGAGTGTTCGCTTTTCTGTGTGTTGTTGACTGTGATCTGAGAGCAGAACACGTTGCGCGCAGGTGAAGAGGCTGCCTCTTCACACCGTCCACCAACCGGGATTTCATGTTTTAAATCGCGAGACGAAAGTAGACCGTCTTTTGGAATTGGGTTATTCAATGATTTACAATATTGGATTTCAAGTTATTTTCGGAGAGCTGTAGTACAACCAGGTTGGTTAAATAACTTTTTTTGTGTGAAATGTCTTGATGCTCCTCTCATCATGTGCAATGTACCGGGATTACGCAATAATATATTTGCTGTACTTATTGAAAATATGTTCTATTCTTTTTTTTTATTCCATTGATGACTTATCTAAAATTCTCCAATGAGAATAGTTCCAATCATGTGGCCTACATATAGGTTTACTACTAAGCCTACTACTATTATTATTTCCGGAATAGCTACATTGTAATTTTTTTGTAATAATAAAATACTCTATGTAAATACTAATATGTCCACATTTGTATGTTACCACATCTGTAACACATAATCCAAACCACAATGGAGCCTACTCAGAAGTAACGTGTATTCCTGTATTTCCTGCGTGTCCATTGACCTCGTCGCTTTCTGAGGAACACACCGCGCGCACATTTTCCACTTGGGAATGCTGATGAGGACATACTGTACCTCCTTTACAGGCTATTATATTATCATATTTATAATGCATACTAACAGTTATTTTATAACCCTTCCTCGTTGTATACACAAGCGCACGCGTGCGCCTTCGTTGTCCTTTGCAGGCTCTAGTCTATATTTACAAAGTGAGCCTCACTAGTTTATCAGAATAATACACAACACGTAGTCTTGACCGAACTAAAGTAATCCATCCGATCCATTTTAGAGGAATATTTGGAGGGCGGAGGGAACTCCGAACTTTGTTTTTTCAAACTGTTAGTTTTATAGTTTATTTTCATTAATGTTGCTGGTACAGCAGGACACGAAATACGCGTGTACTGCTGCAAAAAAACACATGCAGGGTTTGTGTTAACCCTAAGGTGCACCTTGTATCGCCGTAATATATTTATTTAACTATTTTACGACTTTCGACACGCTATTGCGCGCGCTTCCTCTCCCCCTTTCGGCGCCCTTCCACGCCGTGTCACGTGCGTGCAGGCACTTGTTTGATTTCATTTGCTTGTGCGAAGGAGTCTGCCTCTGTCTCCGAATAAACAGCTGGACGGTCAACACATTGTCAGTAAACAGCTGAAGTTTAAACAGCTGGTTATGCTCATTATTTCTCTGCGACTAGACCGTCCGATGGACCGTGTGTGTGTGTGTGTGTGTTTTGTGTTGCTTGTCCTAAATCCTCTTAGTCTGTGTTTTCCAAGTGAAAACTTGGGCAGGTCTTGTTCTGGTTAAAGTGTTTGATCTGGAAGGAGACTGGCGCCTTTGTGGTGCGTGCGGAGTGCTCTTGGCGAGAGCGCGGTTATTCTACTGAGTGTTTTGACTGAATTAAAGATGCATTTGATTCAGGGTGTAAAGAGAAGTTAGTCATAGTGGGTTCAAATGCTTTGCACCGTGGGGTGGCTGTCTGGGCCCTTTAGATGCGGAGGGTCTAAAGGGCCCCCCTCCCTCCCTCCCTCCCTCCCACACACACACACACACACACACACACCACCCATGCGTTCTGAAAGAAAGTTCAGATGGAGTAGGAGAGGTCACAATTATCCACTTATTTCTGATCATGCATTAATCAAGTGTGATTTTACGTTGGCATCCCTTCCTTCAAATCATAATCCACCATTTGATCCAATATCTAATTTAATTGACATAATTACAATTTCTAACGTTTATAATTAAATTTGGGTCATTTGACGCTGTCACCCTCTCAATGGCTGCGTGTCTAATTGTGGGGACTGTAGGTGAAACCTCCTTTTAGAAGGCCCTTTAATTACAGAGTGGTGTAGCGCACACACACACGGTAATGTAGCAGGAATGTGTGTTGGTGCACAACAGTCACTGCAGCCCTCGCTCCGTGGAGCCATCCCAACAACAACAGCAGTTTGATCTCGCCGTCAGTCCCCAGATATCACACACTGGTACACATGCACGCACACATCTCACATTAACACACATGCACAGGGCACGCACACGCATGTACTTATAAATCTAAACTATTTGGTTGTTTTCTTGTGTGTTTGGGGTTGTTTACTCAGAGTCTGCTCTTGGACTCAAGGCTTTGGGTGGATTCCACGTTTCTGTGGGTCTTACAACAGACGTACCCCTCGAGAGACCACTGCTTGGGACCCCCTCCCCCCCACCCCAACACACACACACACACACACACACACACACACATAAAGAAACCTCTGCAGTCTCTGGATGCAGCCTTTAAAACGAACCTCAGGGGCGCCAGGCCTCCAGTGCATGTGTTGGCGAAGGTTTATATCTTCTTCTTGTTTATCTCACTGCTAATGTATCTACCGCTCTCTCCCTCCCTCTCTCTCTCTCTCTCCCTCTCATCTCTTTCCTTCCAGTGATTTTGTCCCCGTTTCTTGGCTAGCCCGAGGTGGTCTTCACCATGCAGCTGGACGTTCTGCGGACCGTCCAGACCCTCCTGGCGGTGGCCGGCCTCGCTCTGGGGAACCCCATGATCAACGACCCTCTGGCCGCTCCCCGTGTCTTCATCTCCTTCAAAGGTGAGACAGCGACGCCGTCCTCTTTGCCGTAGTGAGTGATTGGACAGATGATGATTTGTGTTGGTCGATGAAGAGAAGCGGATCTTTGGGGCTCGTTCGTACGTCCCCTGACGGTGATTTGCTGGTTTGACCATGGGGACAGGCCTTCGCTTTTGTGCCTGTCTTGGTTTTTCTAGAAATCTGGCCCCTGAAAACTCAGCCGTATGTCAGCATGGCCCCATGGGATGTCGTTCGTTGACAGTTGATGGTGAACAAGCGAGGGGAAAAAATACAATGCATGTCATGTTCAGAAAGTTTAGAAGGATACATCCATGTTGCCTTCAGAGAGGGTCCCAGCAGGCGCGGCACTTCCTGCTCGCACTGGACGTCAAACATCAAATATGGTGGGTGGCTGATCTTCCCTCATCTTACTTCGAACCGTAGTGCAGCTTTCGACTGTAACATCTCAACCTGGTCTCCCCAGCGCTGTGATGCAGGGGCTGTTTGACAGGCCAATGATCCCTAAACCTGGAGGGTTTAGGGAGGGTGCAGCATGGCGTGTTTGACTTCGGAGCGCTCCTCAGGTAGAAAGCCAACATCTTGTGACCTGACCTGTTCATTCTCACCGGATGCCCTTTGCTCGGGTGCATTTCTCCCAAAACTGGGAAGCAGCCAACACTGAATTGGAAAACTGTTTCAGCAAAACACTTGAAAAGATTTATATTGGTGCTGTTATAGTCATCAAAAGGAGTTTCTGTGTTCCAACCCTATTGCAGTATTCTCGATGCATAATCTCTACCTACTTTCAATGACACTTATCCAACCTCAAATGATTCAAAACATCTGCTCAAGGGCGACGTCATTGTAAATAGTTATGAAGGTCTCAGGCTGTAACTTTGGAATGCCATACACATCCAGAGCACCAAGGTGTATGTGGAGTTGCAGTACGGAGGTGGGCGACACCATCTGCTCCACCTCAATTTAGTCGCCCATGCACTCCGCAGGCTTTCTGCAGAGTGCATCTGAGCCACCATATAGAGGAGTTGAGGAGGAGGGTAGAGAGGAGAGGGTATTAGCAGGAGCAAATTGCCAGGGTCAACCAAGTGAAGAGCCGGCCCCCTGGGCCTGTCCTGATCAGAGATCAGACCTTCGATTAGCAGCCAATGAAAAGCTGCGTCTCAGACCGTGCGCCCGCTGTCTGCTCGTTCCCTCACAGCTCTTAATTAAGTCACCCGGCGCAGTCCATTGTTGAAAGCATTTTTTTCCCTTTAATCAAGGAGGATTAAACACCTCACTGAGCCCCAGTGCGTCGCTCAGCAGCTTTTCCTTGTGCGTTTCGTTCATGTATTCGTTATAATCCAATTCCTTTCCATTAACAACACCGTATTGACTGTCGAATACATTTTCTCTAACTTCATTTAGTTTTTTTCTCGGATGTTTATTTATCCACAAATCTCTTTCAATAGTCTCCAGCCTGTCGTGAAAAAGCCTCGCAAGGCTTTTCTGCAAAGCCCCTCCGTACTTTCGCCGGCTGGTTCTGGCTCTTGTTCTGGTTCGTGAGTGTCGTGCACCGAGCCAATACTCTTGGTCTCCAGGCACGGTGACGAGGGGGCAAACAAGAAAGGCTCTCCTCTCATTGCTTACCTGTATGTTTGCTTTTCTCTCTCCCCCCCCACCCCCTCCCTCTCCAGTCAATATGAATTTCACAGTCTACTGGCGCTGTTTCTCTCCAAGGGACGGCTCTACCCTTGCATTCAATATTACGACTCCCCACCTTAATTGCTTTCTGAGAGGCCCCATGGTACCCGGCCCTCGGAAAGGGAAAGGAGCACTCTACCGCCTGCATCTCGTGGTGCTCTACACCAGCACTCCAAACCGCTTCCCTTTAAGAGCCTTACTTTTCACCCAATATTTTCCTCCTTCTTTTTATTACAGTGCTTGTTTAAAATGCTGTCGGTGAGAATTGTTGTCGCGGTTTCTCCCCCGGTCCGGTGTAAAACGGCGTGGGCTTTTTACAGGACAAGAATGTGTTAAGAACATTTGTCCCGTGATTGATTATATTACTGATGTGCAAGCTGGGACCCCGACTGAAAAAAGCACCGCCATTAAAGCGTAATGTCTCCTCTGTCTTTCTGGACGTAACTGGATAGCCCAAACTCATTAAGTCGGTAGCCCAGGCAGCGACTTAAGGACCCCGAACAGGGGCCGTATGGGAGGTAATGTTTTCCTCTATAAAAGCCAGGTAGAGTAAATCACCGGACCTAATTGTTTTTGCCTGTGCTGCTGGTAATTGGGCCACGCTTGTTAAATTATTCTCTCTACACATGGTGCGTTGGAATGAGACTGTGCCTAAAGGCTGGGGTACGGATCAGCCAGGTGCTGCAGCTGGTCTGAACGGAAAGGTGTACCTTTCCGTTTGTGTGTGTGTGTGTGAGTGTGTGTGTGTGTCAGTGAGACAGTGAGAGTGAAAGTGAGTGTGTTTTTGTTTGCGCGTGCCCCTCTGCAAAAGATCCTGGCCCAGCGGACTTCTTTTCAGGCGCATCACCCCTTAATGTGCTGCATCCACCGCGGGCCGCACTGTACAGTACAATCCAATCCAGGGTGTGGAGGGCAAACGGAAGACGCCTGAATCGATGTGGAGGAAAGCCTCTTTAACGGGCAACCTGAGAGTTAGCGTTAGCAAAGGGCATGCGAGCAGCGAGCCGGCTGCAGCCAATCAATTGGACTTTTCAAATTTAGGTGAGACCAGCCTGCTGCCGCCAGCGCTTCCCCGCGGGTTTGATATCCCCCCCCCCCCCCCCCAACCCCAGCGCTCTCTCTCTCTCCGAGGCCTGTCGCGCACGCCCGGGTTACGAGACGGAGCGCTGAAATGTTTTCAGAATAGCGATGGCTTAAAGGTTGTATCAGTGATTCTTGCCCGGAGCTAAAGGTGATACTGTCGTTATACTCAATACTGTTTATTTTGGTTTTGAGTTGAGTTTTTTTGTGTACTATCTCAGAGCATAGGCTGCCTTCAGAGACGCATTTTTTTGACGGCCTGCTTATGGGGCGGGTAGCTAGCGGATCGTGAGGAAAGTTAAAATTAATGTGAACATTTATGTTTCGGCCCTAGAATGGCTGATACAACCTTTAAGAAATAAAACTGACCACCCATGCGATATCCCTGTGTTTTTGTTTATATTCAACGTGACTATCACGATTATTCAACCGCGGGGGGCGGAGACGACGAAACATTTGCGTGAGTGAAGCGTCAGGCAGCCGTCCAAGGGGGCGTCAACGCCCCTGCGTTTATTTTAGGTTTTCCGGCCGTGAATCAAAGTGTGAGTAACCCCCCCCCTTCCCCCCCCCTAACATATTTCAGTCCATGCATTAAGGAGATTGTAATCTAAATCCATGCTTACAGCCCCACCACTTGAAGTCTTAAGCCACATATGATGCACAGCCTGTGAGTATTCACGGAGAAGCCCCGCCCCCCTATATAGACAGCAAACCCCTGGAATCAATTACAGAGCAACATTGTGCTTTGTTCGGCAGTAATGCACCCACGACATGTCCCTCGCTACACGGCCTGCACTTGCATTTTGTTTGTGGGGGTACGAAGAGGAATGCATTGGCGCTGACGAAAAAACCCCATTACTGACACCCCACATGTCTTTTCAAACACGGCACATTCTCTCGGACCTGCCTCCGTAAACAGACACTAGATCAACGTTTGTGAGGAATAAACAAAGGCACATGGCCGGGTCAGTCGTAAAGGCTGTGTGCGGCACTTCTACTCTGGGAGGGAGAGCAGCCGGACCCCCGATCTGAGACCGCGGAGACCACGGAGGCCCGTGTCCTGCCTTAGAGGAGGTCAAGGGGGAACGGGCTGCTCAGTAGAGAACAGCGACCCCATCACCCTCACCTCTCTCCTGGGCTTACCGTAATTCAAAGCAGCTGCTCCGCGAGCGACAGACAACGGGAATACAGTTCGGCGCACAGTGGAGAGCCCTCTTTCCCCCGTCTGTTTCATTACACGCGACTTCTGTTCTGCTGGCATGTGGGCCAGGGCCGGAGCCACAGGGAGGCGACAGACAGTGGGGCGCACCTCCACCCAGTGAGGGGCCTCCAGGGGCCCCCGGGCTGGCGGGTGACCCGTGAGAGGAAGCGCCTCATGCCCGGTCATTCATTCAAGTTTCTAATATGACACCCTGCTCATCGTGGTAGGGGTGCATCAGCAGCTTTCTATTTTTACAAACTTCTGCTTCCCCCGCCCTTAGCTCTGAGCTATCTAGTCAGTCTATATCGGGTTATGTGTGTGCACACACACATAACCCGATATAGACACACACACACACACACACACACACATACACCCTGTGTTGTTCTGTTCTCCACGCCTGGGAACCCCAACCCCATCCTGGGATCAGAGGAGCACAAGCAGCAGCGCAGCCCATGGTGATGCTGGTCACCGTGTCCATCAGCTCGTCTCGGCGTCCGCCACGAGGCCGGCAGCGTCCCGTGCTGTGTTGTGCTCTCCGTGCGCAGTGTTCGCGTTCTACTCATGATGGCACGGGACCTTTCCGCTCTCTCACCGGCTCGCCATCCATTCCCAAACGCGCAGAGATAGAAACTAGCACACTCAGCATCGGCGACGCCAACAAGCTAGCGACGGCTCCCTGGCGAGTCGTCCGGCCCTAGGAGGTTAATTCAGGGATATATATGCGTGTGCATGTGTCTGCCAGTAATTCATATGCCTTACAGCGTCCAGGATTGGCCCCCCCTGCACTCAACAGCATGGGCCTGTTCCTGCTCGGCGGACTAATTAGCACGGTACCTCAGGCGCGCGCTAGAGCTTCACTCGGGCTCCGGTTATATTTATTGCAGGGGTTTTCTGACCACATTGCGGGGGCCTCGAAACCGCTGCCTGGGCGTTCTAGCATGGCTGCTAATGTTCGGCTGTGATCTCTGTAATTGCAGCTGGTGAGTGGGGTTAGAAGTCCGCAAGCCCGGAGACCGACAAGGCATTGAAAAGCCACCGGTTCCCTGGCCTCAGCCCAGACCTCAAGCGCTGTTCCCCACAGCCAAGTAGGCCCAAGCAGGTTATATTTACCGTGAACCCCCCCCACCCCCCGCCCCCTTTGGTCTCCAGAAGAAGTGCTGTACCGCCGTGGTTAACCCATTGAGTAGAGGGCCGCGTGGCTGGGCTAGCAGTTACCATTATGGAGCACTGCTCTGCCGGCTCAGATGCACTGGCTCGCACCATGTGTTTAGAATGGAGGTTGTTGTTTGCTGTACAGATGAACGCCCGGTTGGGTATGGATCTGTGGAGGATTTGTGATTGAACCGACTCTTATTTGTGTGTGCCTGGCTGTGTAAGTGTGTGTGTGTGTGTGTGTTTGTATGTGTGTGTAAATGCTGACTCTAGCAGCTCTTTAAGTGTGTACAACCAGAGCATGACAGGGATGAGGGAGAGTTCATTGTTGCCATGTGAAAGGGCGCGCTTTATCCCTGTATCACACACAGGCGGATAACAGCACATTACTGCATTACGGTCCCAAATCCTTCCCTTATCCTAAGCCTGACGCCGTCGCCCGTCACCTGCACACAGAAGCCCGGTTTAAGCCGCGCGTGGTTGGTCCTCCTAGTGCAAACTCATGATGTCACAGCAGCTAATGATTCTGGGTCTCTGCAGCGTAGCAGGCTGCCACCTCCCCATGCGTCAGTGGCCGCTCTGTGGGGACCCTGTGCACCAGGGTGGGGGGATGCTAGCAGGGGCCTTGTCGCCTCCGGAGGCCTGACATCACCGAGCGAGCCTGGCCAAAGGTTGGCCGTCGGAGCTGATAAAAAGCTTTGTACGCTCACGCTATCTGCTTCTGTTTATGAGTTTGCCGTGTGTGTGTTGCTTTGATGTGTGTGTGTGTGTGTGTGTGTATTTCATGTGTCTGTGTGTGTGCATTTTGTGTGTGTGTGTGTGTGTGTGAGAGAGAGTGCCTTTGTGTGTATGTGTATACAAGAATGTGCCTTTGTGTGTATGTGTGGCATATGTGGGCCATATATGTGTGTTTGTGTGTGTCACATGTTTGTCATATGTCTGCATGTGTGAAGGCGTGTGTGTGTGTGTATGCATGGGATTGTCTGTGGCCTACCAGTGTGTAAGTGTAAGTAGGTTTGTGTGTGTGTTTGTGGTTGTGCGTGTGGCCTCAGGTAAACAGAGTTCTCAGGGTCATGGTAGCAGCCTCTTGCCAGGTCCCTGCATGCTGTGCTGTTCCTAACACCCCCCCGCCCCCACCTCTTCCTCTGTAGGAATTAATCTTGTTTGGGGCCGTGGGGGGGTGTCTAAATTTAAACGGCGCTCCGGCTTTGAACGCCCGGTGTTCCTGGGCGGCGGACGCCTCCCTGCCCTTCACTGTCCTATTCTCAGGGTGAGACCGGACCGCTTGGGATTCTTGGCACGGCTGTGAGACTCCATGATACGTCCATGAGAGAAAGGGGAAGCCATCATTCCTCACCCCCACTGGTGGAGGGGGGGTGGGGGTCGGGGGGGAACTCAGGTTACACCATCTCTGTCCCGAGCCCCTGCCCTGGTGCAAGGCAGCAACCTGAGCCGGGTTTCTCTCTCCTCTGAATGGGAGGGCACTGCGATCGCAGCGTTGCGCTCCGGCGGGGGAGTGCTGCTCGCCGGACGATGCCGGACGGAAAGGGCTCAGTCTCCCCCAGCAGACGGGGGGGGAACACCGGAGCAGATGAGGTGATAGAGAGAGAGTAGTCAAGAAATAGGACTGCGGCTTTTGTGTATTAGCTAGTATTTCTCAATGATGGGAAGGGCTCGATTTGAGTGTGGTGCGCAATTAATTCGCCAAATTTGTCGGGTATCCCGTTGATCAATTCTGCCTTGCATTGGTCGACTTAAACAAACACGCACACAACACAAACACGCACACAAAGACACCATTTCGTTTGTGTCTCGGTTTGTATTTTCAATCACGGATGGATCGGAATCATCGTGCAAGGCTCGCTATTTGCACAAAGACACACACGCACACACACACACACACACACACGCACACGCACACACACACACAGACCTCCACCCCTGAAGAATTCGCCTTTCACAAGGTGGCACAAATAAGATATCCTGTGGGATTTCTACCTTTTTACTCAGCTGTGAAAACAGGGCATTAGCGGCGACAGGATGAACAGGTTTCAGACGGTTCCTACTCAACATGTATTCTTAGCGCTTGGTGTTTTTGCTGCGGGCAGATTAACCTGTCAGCTAGAATGATATTCCAGGTGGATTAAAGGGGTCACCCCCCCCCCCCCCCCCCTCTCCCGATGTAGTTCTGCTTCTTTCAGATTCAAAGCGTGACGCGTTCGTCCCCAATCCATTGTACTGCTGCTGTGCTGTTACAGAGATCTTCACGCTGTCTACTGTAGACTCTTATCTCGGAGTTGAATTGAAGACACAACGGGGTTGGGTGGAGCAGGGCGGGACCCGTGGACAACGGAGCACAGCCAGAGATAGAGACTAAAGATGGGTTGAGTTTGGGGAGTGTTTTTTGCGTGTTGTTTTTTGCTGCTCCTCTACAGCGGCCTGGTGCTGCGTCCCCAGACATGATAATACAAGATAAGATAAATGTATTCCTCTGCCATGCTCTCACCACCCTTTCATGGCACAAACTCAACGGATGTCAGCTTCCAAGACCCAGGATGCTAAAGTCCGTACCGCTGCATTGATGAATGGCCTGGTGGCGCGGGGTTCTCAAAACGTATTCATAACTTCAACAAAAGCTTCTCATCTTACCCCCTTTAGCTCACTTTTATTGTTACGGCAGGTATAAAATATCAAATTAGGGGCCGATTTGAAACTGAGCTCCAGGCCCTTGTCTACAAAGGCAGAGCTTTTAACAAATGTAACTTGGCAAGGCAATTCCAACCGACCATGAATGTGTTGTTTTTTTTCCAACTAAAGTTACGAGTAGTTGGCAGCAGATCTGGTTCATTATTTATCTTCCACTCGACCGGCCTCTCTCCTCCCGCTGAGAGGTGGCGGTGGGAGGTGGGCGTTCGGAGGGAGGGGGGTGACATGTGGAGAGGAAGCTAGGGCGGTTTTGGTGGGGGGGGGGGCACACTCACACTCACACAATGTGGAAATCTAAATAAATTAGCCGCAACTTTTTTCTTTCCGCATTTTGTTGCCTCCGAGGACGTACAAGGAAATGT
>JAOPJJ010000024.1:11090267-11101268 GCA_027122795.1 Enchelyopus cimbrius
TTTCTTCTTTCTAGGGTTGTCGATTTACATTCGAGGACACATTCAAGATGCCCATCCGAGCATATTGCACGATTTGCTCCGATTTCTTTGACCATTCCAGAGACGTCGCTGCCATCCACTGTGGCCATACATTCCACTATGAATGGTAAGTTGAGGTTATACAAAGGTGTATACATCCAATGCAATGTATGAATGAACCATTCACCTTATCACATTCGTTTTCACACAGCCTCCTCCAGTGGTTCCAGGCAGCCCCCACCAAAACATGCCCACAATGCAGACAACAGGTAACATGAGTCTACTTTTCTGACGTAGAATCTCTCATCTACACAATGTAACATTGATTGATTGCTTGATTTTCCTTTAAATGATTTGCTGATATTCAGGTTAGCACCCGACATATCATTACAAAGCTGTTCTTTGACATTGGCGGAGAAGAGGAGGGGGCACCTGTCGATCCAGAGAGTTTACAGGTACTAATAACGTACACCAACAGCACAAAATGAGCTTTGTTATTATTCTTGGATGTAAGGATCTGTTTGTATTTCAATGTTTTCAATAATTTTTCCATCCCCTTTTTCAGAATGAACTTGGCCGTATCAAAGCAGTTTTAAGTACAAGAGGTGGGAGAGATATCATGAAAACACTCTTGCGGCGATGTGAAGATGTTCATATTCTGTATATAAATACATGAATGTCCCTATAAGTGACGCCTCTCCCTGTCGTTCCAGATAAGGACTACAAGGAGAAAGTGAAGGCATTGGAAGGCTTAAGGAGCACTGTGGATAAGCAGCGGAGAGACCTTGACACTGTGCGAAAGGAGATGGTTGATAAGGACATGCTCTGCTCTGCTCTCAGGGTAAGATGTCTGCTTTGTCGATGCAATCCAATTCACAATATCAGCTGTATTATCGCTAACCAAACGTCTGTAAAAAATTTAAAAAAATAAAAACCGAGGATGTGTTATGTACTGTGTGATACAGAAACAGATGACATACCTGGAGATGCAACAGAACGAGGCCCAGTCCGCAAAGGAAGAGGCCCGCAGGTTAAAGACCAAGATGAAGACTTACGAAAGGTACCCGTTGATGCATATGCTAATTATATGTATGCTTTATTTGTGTACTTTGTTGATACATACTGATACATAAACTGACATCATTTGAATTGTAAGTTTAACCTAACTGTACATTCTGTGTCTGTAGTAGTAAGCGTTCACAATGGTTCACAATGGCTTTCCTTGTGTACGTCTTTCACGATGCCTGAGTGCATTGATGTCGTTGTGCGTGTCCAGTCTGGACCGTCTGCTACAGGGCCAGCGAGAGGAGGTGGAGTCCATGATCTCCGACATGGGGGTCAGTCAGGGTGCTGTGGAGCAGCTCTCTATTTACTGCATCTCCCTTAAGAAGTAAGGCCCATATGTGGTTCATCTCCACCAAAGTACTCAGCACTGCGTCGATGCACACCCCTCAGTGCCTGCTGCTGTAATGTATGTTTTTTAATGACATCTGTTTCTAGGGAATATGACAACTTAAAGGGTGGCCTCAGGTCTTCCAATGACATGTGTGAGAAGTTGAAGAAAGAGATTTTCGCCTCCAACAACAAGGTAACACACTTACCACTGTTCTGATTCATTGAGGGAAAATATGCATTTAAACTGACAATACATAGTGTGTGTATGTTTTCTCGCATGACGTCAATGTACTCTTGTCTCCTCGACCTTCGTATGTTCCTGCAGTTACAGAAGGCCTTCATGGAGGTGTCCATAACCAAAGAGGACATGAAGGCCTTGAAGAACGATCTGCTCGGTGCAGACAAGGAGATCTCCGTAAGGCCACGATTCCCCTTAGGAGTTAGGAGACAAAAAAAAAACCACCCAGGGTGGTTTTGTTTATCCGTCTGCCTTTTTTGTCTTTGTATTTTTTAACAGAGTCTCAAGAAAAAGGTGGAGATCCTCCAGAAGACCCTGAGCACGCCAACGCGAACCAACGAAGCCATCAGCCGACTGGTTTTTGAGAGGTACTGTAACCTCCCAGGTCAACTGCACCTTTCTTTGGAAAAGAAATCAACGACAACCAAAAAATACATGAATTGCCGATTTTCAGTTGGGCGTTCACTTGTGGAATTTGTTCATTGGATTATATTCTCTCTTAAGAATCAGACATCTATTCTCAATGCTGCGTTTATTGGTTCTTTAATTAAATGCTCTGATTGAGTGACTGTGTGACTAATGAGCCGTGCTGTTGTCTACGTCAAAAGCCCTGCCCCTCTGGAGCTGAAACACCCCATGCTGCACCAGCCATCCGACTGCCAGGACATCGACCTCAACATGACCTTTGACATCACCACGCCGGAGGATGCCAGCAAGAGACAGGCTCGCGCTCCTTCGAAAAAGATGCGCTTGGACCCTGTTGGGTGAGTGGGGAACACGTTGGCAGATCAAGGAAGACGAGTACAAAATGTAAATACACAAAGAATCGATTGCAACAAAACATGTTTTTTTCGTTCAGCCCCTCAGTGCCCAAACACAAGGAAAACAGCTCGACGGGAACCAAGGTGAAAGTTGTGACACATCAACACTTACCCACCCATGAACCCTTGTTCATCGGCGTCAGTCTGGAGTTAGCCTCTCACAACACTCTGTGCTCCTCCAGGGCTCAGAGGCCGACGGCCCCATGGACCCTTTCTTCCGGAACTCCCTGCTGTTCAGGAAGAAGACGTTTGGCAGCATGCTGGAGCCCCAGAGGGCCAAGGCCGGAACAGTGAGTCTTCCACGGTCCCCTGGCCCCCAGAATCCCTGAACCGCCCGCCAGCCACGGGTCACTCGAGTCGTTTTCACAGCTCGAGGAACTTTTCAATGAACATTTGAAATTAACTCAATTAATTCATACATTTTTGCTCACTGTTTAGGTGCATTGTTTTTTAGATGTAAATATATGAATATGTAACTGCCGTTGCATGTAAGGGCTGAACTCGGAACAGTCAGGTTGTTGGATCTCACCTTTGTTTGATTGAGATTTTCTGTTCCAGGTGCTGTCAGGCTACGATGGATTAGGAGGGCGCACTAAATTCATTCAACCTGTATCCTTCTCCTATAGGCTTTGGGAAACTGATATCGTCTTGACATCTTTGTATTTTTATTTATGATATATTCCTAATACAAAGTGTACACTACGCTGGGGTTTATTGCACACAATGGAAGGCCAGGAATGTTTTAATACCAGGGAATTGTAAAAAAGAAATGATGTTAATCAGTCAACTGTTTAAATGTAATGCATTTACATTTTCACCAATATTCCAAATTATAACTTGTAATGTCCAAGTGTATGGTCTGCTGCATTCAGCACCGGTTCTACCGTCCTTGACAAAGTCCTGTGCCCCAGTCTCCCATATCAAGCCTTCGTCCACTGATGAAAGCCAAGAGGAAGAACGTGACCAGACCCCCAGCCCGGAAGACCTCCTATCTCACACTGGACAATTACCTGGAGTAAAGGAAGTCCTCTTCAATGATGAGGTCAAAGCGGCGCTAGGTTTACTCTGCTCACTGTGGCATCTTAATTGACTCATTAGGCAGAAGGAAGCCGTTATGAATACTTAAATGTCTACAAACCTTATTTATTTCACATCATCTTCTAATGCAGTCGTATGCAATCATCTGTTGTATATAGGTTTTTCTGTTGAGTATGCTAGAACAAACATTTGTGGATTGTGGAGCATCTGTGACTCCAATTATGCTATTTAGTAATTATCATTATCACGTGTGCATGTAATATTGATATTGCATTGATATTATTATTGCCATTCAATTGCTTGACTAGATTGATTAACCACAGGGATTTATTTCAAGAGTTGTATTTTGAGTTACTTAAGAAATAAACTTTTTTATATATGTCTTTTTCTATATTAATGTCAGCCCCATCAACTGACTGGTTTGCTGTCCAGCAGATGGTAGTGTAGACAACTTAGTCTCCTATTCATGCGGGCATACCTTGCTGTGAGAATTGTCATTTAAACGTACATAGAAAATAAATGAACTACAGATATAGGTTCAAACATCTATTTTGTAAAACCCAAATTGAACATTATGTTAAATTGCAAAAAAAAGTGCACCGCAAATTATTGGCAAACAAGTGTCATTTTAATATCCTGATGCCTGCTTTTTCACCAATACACGTCCATATTTGCAGAAGAAACAGTGTTTAAACAAGCTAAGTTGTGAACCCTAAATGTATTGGGAGTATTTGGCAAAACTGATGCCACAAAAGTAGGTTATTTTTCCTACTTTCTAAACGTAGTTTTACATCAGAAATAAGTTGCCTACTCCCCAATACAAGCAGTATAAACCTAGAGATGTGCTTGATTTAGGCCTACTGCTTGCACTAGTACCATTTTGTTCTAAAATATGTCATACATAATGCTAAAATCAATTAGAAATACCAGTGATTGATCAGTGACTGAGTGAGTGTAAATGAAGATAGCTCTTCGGTGAGTACATTTTCCAACTGACCTTGGTTATTAATAATGAATGCAGGGCAAGATGGAGGAGCATTCCTGGTCTCTACCTCTAGGGTAGAAAAGGTCACTGCAGCCTGTACAACCTACAACGCACAAACACACAATCCATGCAGTGTTGGGACTTGTAAACACGTTCTCCTAAACGGGGGAAAGGGTTATAAAGTTTACTGATGGAAAAAAAGAAAAACACGCAAATTCTCCTTGCGTATCAAGGTCCCTTACTGTCCGCTCAGACTGTTTTGTTTCTTGTAATCCATTTGGTGGGCGTGTGATCCTTAATGTGTTTGCTCCAGCAATTGTTTGTTGTTCTGAAGGCCGGAAGGCCCACTTCCATTGTAAGCATTAGGCCTAACCCGATAGGCCTACGCTTTGCTTCAACGTTTCTTCGTACCCGTGATGCACGGTTTGAGTTTTCTTCAATGTTCTGTAACCTCTCAAAATTAGGAATGTTGTGAAATACAAAAAAAGGGAGAGGTGAGGAGGGGGAGGTGTGTGTGTGTGTGAGAGAGAGAGACAGGTGAGTGACAGTCAGCCGATACCCAGCTTGTCTCACTGCGACCGGTCGGGCACCATCTTGGCACCGTTGGATTTTTCGTTGTCCTTGATGCTCGTGGCCACAGGGACCGCCTGGGCCACGGTCTTCAAGCTGCGCTTGCGCTTCTGCACATTCTGCTCCGGGTGGAAGATGATGACGTAGACCTTGGGGACGTAGAGCATGCCCAGCGACACGGTGGCGCTGAGGCTCATGGACACCGTCAGGGTGGTGGTCTGAATGAACATCTGCAAAGCACCAACCGACCCCACCCAGAAAAAGTGGTATACATCATTATCTTTTGATATATTTTTGTCATTTACATTTACAACCAACGCTTATGCTGCATCGTTGACTCCCCAAATATCGATATGTGCCTGTGAACAGAATATCTTATTCAGACTGTCCACATCAAGTTGGTAATGTCTGTCACGGATTCCTTTGTTTGCAGAAGAAAAAAAAAGCCAGAGAACCTGAAGTCACAGGGGCTTTAACCGCAGCCTATGTAATCATTTGAAAGCACAAAGGCAACATCTTCCCCCCTTTCCGTATGAAAGATTCATAGAGCCGGTGTATGCACTGAGAGGTGGAGCTCTATTTATGGTTCTGCCCTCTCTGGACCCTCTCCATTGTAAGTCCAATTCTCTTATGACAGCCGTGATCCAAGAATACACTTTTCCTTTGTCCTACAATGGTGGTTTCTTTTTTAAATCATTAATTATAGACTCATTAGCAAAAGCAAACCGTAGACCTTTATGGCATCAATAAGTCAACATGAATATGAATAAGTCAAGTCATGGCTGTGTTCCATAAATAAACAATAATAAGCATCAAAAGAAAAGCCCCATTCACTGGCGAACCTTTAAGCTCCATTGAGCACGGTGGAGTGGCCATGTTGGTTTAGTTCCATCTGGCTTTTGTTGCCGCAACTCAATGGCCTCAGTGTGAATGAAAAGGAACAGAAATGCCTGACTGACCCTAAAGGAAGTGCCTTTAATGTAACCTCAATAATACGGCTGGACCCATGGATCTGTAGACCGGCCCCATGGTGTATACGCTGGTTCCATGGATGTATAGACTAATGGAGAGCCTATATAGCCTATACTGTGGCTCTCGTAGGGAGCAGATATCAAAACACTAAAGCTGAATCTGAATCGGTGAACACTTAAACAGGCCATTGGTGTCCTATGACGAGAATAGATTTATGTATGGGGCACTAGCTTTAGCGATAGCATCCTTTATGGGGCGTTCACTTTGGGGTTTTCAAATGGTTCTTTTAATGATGTCTGAGCACTGATACCCCTCAGACCCATCTACTCATAGCAGTTGGCTTGAGTTGTGGGATTTAGACACACAATTTGCATTCCATTCAAGTGTAAGCAAGATAATAAAAGAACTACAGATTTAGGTTCAAACATCTATTGTGTAAAACCCAAATTGAACATAATGTTTAATTGCGAAAAAGTGCACCGCAAGTTATTGTCAAACCAGTGTCATTTTAATATCCTGATGCCTGCTTTTTCACTAATACACGTCCATATTTGCAGAAGAAACAGTGTTTAAACAAGCTAAGTTGTGAACCCTAAATGTATTGGGAGTATTTGGCAAAACTGATGCCACAAAAGTAGGTTATTTTTCCTACTTTCTAAACGTAGTTTTACATCACAAATAAGTTGCCTACTCCCCAATACAAGCAGTTTAAACCTAGAGATGTGCCTGGTTTAGGCCTACTGCTTGCACTAGTACCATTTTGCTCAAAAATATTTCGCTAAAATCAATTTGAAATACCAGTGATTGATCAGTGACTGATTGAGTGTAAATTAAGATAGTTCTTCGGTGAGTACATTTTCCAACTGACCTTAGTTAAGCAAGGAATACATCGGGTAATGGAGCAGACCTTCCCCATCCAGTCATTTAAATGACTGTTGATTGTGTTTCTAAAAAAGCAACTAGTCGTCTGGTCCTGACTGACTGATTCTCAATAGAATGCAGGGCTTAATAGAATCCAGTATGAGGGCTGCTCAGCATAATGCCCTAAATGCAGGGACCATTTTGGGAAACAAATCTTGTTTTAAACCACGCAACCCGTCAAGGCAATACCTAGCCGCGCCCTGCTGCTTAAGGAAATATTCTGTATACACTACAAGTCACTGTGCAGAAAAACATCCTCAAATGCCTGAATAGTAATGGTACTGAAATCGTACTTGGTTAGTTAGATTTTGAATTGGTAGGTTGGTGTACTGGTGAGTCTATATTAACGCTAGTTAGCTTGTTAGTTGGCTATGTGTTGATCTGCCCATTTCTGCTCCTCCTAGCCAAGTGTTGAAGTGTCCCTGAACAAGACACCTAACCCCTACCTGTTCCCCACATGCTGGCTGTCGCCTTGCAGGGTTGATCGCTGTCGGTGTGTGAATGACAAAATGAACTTGTAAGTGGCTTTGGATAAAAGCGTCCGCCAAATGCCCTGAATGTAAATGTAAAGGTAATGTAACGCTATCCCCCCCCCACCCAAAACGACTTCCAGCCGATGGCTTTGATTCTCGCTCAGTTCACTCCCATGTAAACGCTGTGTTACTACAACCAGCAGCGCCAACTCCACCTCCGCCCCCGCCCCACACACACACACACACACACCTTTTCCGTCGACTGCGCCGTCCCGAAGAAGATGGGCACGAAGGCCAGCCAGACGATGCAGGTGGTGTACATGGTGAAGCCGATGGGCTTGGCCTCGTTGAAGGTCTCCGGCACGCCGCGGCTCTTGATGGCGTAGACGGTGCAGGTGATCATCAGCACGATGCTCCAGCTGAGGCAGAGGATGAGGGACAGGTCCGACATGTCGCACTTCAGCACCCCGCGGGCAAACTCCGGGTTGGGGGGCTTCTGCTCCTCGTAGTCGATGATGGTGTGGGGGGGCTCCACGCCGAACCAGATGAAGACGGCCAGGACCTGCGCACAGAGAGAGAAGGGTAGACGGGGAGGGGGTCAATGGGAGCACTGGTATATCTAAGGTATCCTTGCTAAATAGCAGCTACTCTATTCAGACGAGTGCTTGAAACTCGTTTGTATCGTTGTTGATTTTAGCTGATCTACGGTGATATGTGGGTTTCTACGCTCTTTGACAAAATGTACTTTTAAGTCACTTTGGATAAAAGCATCTTCTAAATGAAAATGTGAACACGGGTAGAACGGTTCAACATGCTAATTGAAACACGCACACAGCGACACACATACCCAAAACACACACACACACATACACACACAACACCCTGCCTTACCTGCACCGAGATGAGTATGAAGGTGATGATGAGCTGCGAGCCGGGGCTGATGAACTTGGGCGGCGTCACCGACTTCTTGCCCTGCTCGAAGATGCGGTAGATGCGGTTGGTCTTGGTGAGCATGGCCGAGTAGCTGATGCACATGCCCAGGCCCAGCAGCATCCGGCGGGACGCGCACACGCCGCTGCTGGGCTCGGCGATCATCAGGAAGGTGATGAGGTAGATGAGGAAGATGCCGGTGAGCAGCACGTAGCTGAGCTCGCGGCCCGACGCGCGCACGATGGGCGTGTCGTTGAAGCGGATGAAGGTGATGATGCAGCCGGACGTGGCCAGGATGCCCAGGATGGCCAGGAAGACGGGGATGATGGCCCACGGCGAGCTCCACTCCAGCTTGATGATGGGCGTGGGGCGGCAGCCCGTGCGGTTCTTCAGGGGCCGCATGTCCATGGGGCAGGTGTCGCAGTTGAACTCGTCCAGCTGGTACTGGTAGCCGTCGCACAGCTCGCAGTGCCAGCAGCAGGGCACGCCCTTCACCATCTTCTTCCTCTCGCCGGGCTCGCAGGGGAAGCTGCACACCGAGTCGGGGATGCGCACGTCGCCCCCGTTCCACTGCATCTCCTCCGACTGGAGGAGCAAAAAAACGAGGCAGGCTTATCACCTGTCGCTGTGTGGCAGCACCATGTGTTCCTGGGTTTTTCCGCCAAGGAACTGTAAATCTGTATAAAGTACTACCACTGCTATTCAAACTAATACATTATTCTTACTCACTTAACTTACAATACCGACTGACTTACAATGAATTGTACACACATGTGCAGACACGCACGCACACACTGAGAGGCACAAACAGGTGCACACAGAACCAAACACATACACACACAAACAACCACTTGTATTCAATTAAAAATGGACCTATGTAACGATAAGAAGCTCAATCCATCTGGAGATGATTGCAGTCCAACCTAAAACAATGCGATTTTGATCAGGTCGGATAAGACTTAATCCATCCTCTCAGGGGGAAATTCCATCACACAGGATGGGTGGTGAGGTAAAATATGGTGGCATAAGGTCTCCCTACGTCGAAGGGCGGGACAGAGGACAGAGGACAGGGGTGGTATTTACGTTGAGTCGTAGGTGGTTGGTCCACTGGCCGATCACCCGGTAGCCTGGGTTGGTCACGTTGGAGATCTGATACTGGAAGATGTCGTACCGTCCGGGGGCGTCTCCGTTCTCGTTGAACATCACCCCGGTGCCCGCGCTGCCTGTTGTGCGAAACGGGTTTGAACACAGCAGAACTATGTTACTACAAACGTGGCGTTCATGAATGTCGCTCATCTTGGTGGTCTGTTGTCTGTGGACTATGGGGTTTGAACCCAGAACCTTTCTGCTGTAAGTCACTACACTTTCCTGTCCACTGGTGCCTTCCTGACGAACATTCCCATGATGCATTGCTTTACCATCATGTTCTGTAGACTTTCACTCTGGACAAGACAGACTCTTGCCTAAGTCATAGCCATCCACATCAACTTAGCACCTTTCCTTATGTTAAACCTAAACATACCCGTCCCTTATGCATCAATGGGACAACAGGCAGGAAGGTCTGCAGGCCCTTCACCCTCCTTGGCCCACGACGCCGTCCTCGTCAAGGTTTTTTTCTAAACGACTAAAGAGGACATGCAGCATGTGCCCTCACACCCACACACCGCGCAGGACAGGCTGTGTATTTCCCTTCCATGTCAGAGCAGAGTGCAAGCACCGTGCGTACATTCTTCCACTTCCCTCTCTGGTCTGTTGCCCTAACGTGATTGAATGTTTTTCTTCCTTGTCCCCGCAGGCATTCAATCTGAAAAGCCACCCTTACAAGACAAGGTCCGCGGGCAGGAGGGAGGAAGCTAGCAAATGGGACGGCTTTCATGGAAAGCCGCCTGCATTCCGGGCAAGCGGCTGGTTTTATATTTTTTTCGTATGAAAGACGATGAAAAGAGGGTTGTGGATGAGCGAGAGGGAGAGCGCGGGGGGGGGGAGGGGGTGGGGGAGGTTGGGGGGGGCTGTGGCCCCCAGGGGCCGCGCGTGCATTTAAAGGATGCGGTATCTCGTGTGGCGAGGTACATTAGCCAAGAGATTCTAAAGGCTGAGGCAGAGTGCCGTGTTCAAGCTGACCTGGCTTTCGCTCTCCCAAAGGAAAAAGAAAGATTCTCCAGCACTGAATGTATTCCATTAGTAAGACGTGGAGGTCCAGCCTGGTAATTAAAGGATTTCTCATTTTTTGGTTTCGAGGATCTTTTGAAATTGTCAAAAAAATTATAATAATCTCCTCTTTCCATTATCGCTCATAATGGCAGGCAGAACACGGCGATCCTCATCCCGAGCAAGAACACGGCGGTCCTCTCACCGTTGAAGTTGACGGAGCGGATGTACTGGAGCAGCATCCTTCCCTCCACGGGGTCCATCTTGTCGCAGATGCCCATGTAGCCGGGACACAGGTCGATGTGCATGCTGTGTATGGCGTGGGCCATGGCGTACACGGCGTCGATCACAAACTGCACCTTCCCTTCCTGTTCGTATAGGGACTCCCTGCTGATCCTCTCTTCACCTGGAGAAACCACGGGAGGGAATCAGATCCTGGGGCCGCACCGCGGGGGGGGGGGGGGGGGGGGGGGGGGGGGGGGGGGGGGGGGG
>JAOPJJ010000024.1:11179750-11202824 GCA_027122795.1 Enchelyopus cimbrius
TACGATGGTTTAAAGCGGTCACGTGATCTGCCGCCGCTCTAAGCGACCACACACACAATCATTGCAAATCGCGGACGGCTCCATCGCGGACCCGTTGTAAAGTATTTAAATTGCGATAGCTCATATAGATACGGAAATTCTAAAAACAGTTGATTAAAGCTGAACATTCAAGGAGTTGAATGGTACTGGAGTGGTGTTTTTAAGTTAAAGTATGACGGAATTACAATGGTTTAAAGCGGTCACGTGCAGTGCCACCACTGTAAAAGACCACGCACACAATCATTGTGCAGTTGGAAAAAGTTAGTTTTTAGTTAATAGTTTAAAAAGTTGAATAGTTATAAAGTTGCCCAGGTGACATTAGGAAGACCTACGCAACATAGTTTGAATGAAGTTTCTAGGTTAAGCGGTTCGAGATGAATTAAGTGCGAAGAAGAAGAATAAGAAACATAGGAAGAACAGTACAGTGCATTTTCATGCACTGTAATTATATTCAAATGAACACGCACGCATCCACTACTTACAAATCAACTGAATGGACACAAACAAAACAAAATGCAGAGAGAGAGTTGGGAATACTTGGTTAAAGTTATAGCTATGGTCATATTCAAAGACGTATCTTGTAACACTGACCTGCTCCAACCGACCAGTGGGGGGATGGCTGCTGTAAGGCCGATCACCCATGTGAGCGCACATCCCCCGATGGCATGGTGGCTTCTGAAGGAGAAGGAGCCGAGCGGCTTGCAGATGACCAGCCATCTCTCAAAAGCCACCACAGCCAGCGACCAGAGGCTCACCATGCCTGCAAATGAGGGTGAGAACACACCATGAACCTTGTGCAAACAGCAACAATGTGCCCTGTAGGAGATCAGCACCACGATGACAATAACTGTTTGACATTGCTCTATACTATTTAAAATCTTTTTGATATATTTGATCAATTGTGTAATAATCTTGTGTTATGTCATGTCTGCAATGCCATATGAATTATTCAACCTATCTAATATTTTACCTTCCTTTCCTTTGATATTATATTTCCATTTTAAATAGTGTCTTTAATTATATCTTTATGGATTGTGTTTTAAAAATGTGTCTCTACTATGTGTCAGAATTTTCTCCTTCCTATGTGAAGCACTCCAAGTGGCCTTTGTGTTCAAACGAAACCATACACAACACCTCCCATATACACTTTCACCGCCCTCTTGATAAAGTCGTCTCTAAATCAAACAATCAGGGGTCATGGCCGTGTGTGAGTCTGCATCACGGCTGTGTGGGAGTCTGCCTCTTACCCCCCAGAGTAGCGGTGAAGCCTTCGATCTTGCAGCCCAGCGGACCCAGTATCATGTATTTACAGGCGAAGCAGATGAAGCAGGTGAGGGTTCCGATGGCGGAGACCAGAAGGTTGGCCGCGGCCAGGTTCACCAGGATGTAGTTGAGGTGTGATCGCAGCTTCTTGTACTGGACGGTACAAGCTATGGTGAGCACGTTGATGGCGGTGCCCGCCACAAACAGGAAGAACATGAAGGCGGACATGGAGTAGAAGACGGCATTGCTCCCCAGGTGGTCCTGTGGAACCAGGTATGGGCTGAACTCCGATATGTTTTTGGTATCCAGGGGAACGGGGATCCAGAAGTCTTCAGGGAGCTCTACTTCGTAATTGGACTTCATGTTTCTCATCGCACTAGTGAGCCCAATATTTAAAAAAAGTGTCTTTTGTCGATGAATCAAAGGCTCTCTTCTCGATCCACAGAGTGGGTCACTGCTTACCCCTAATCAGGCTTCTGTTTCTGCGGGAAGCATAGGGCTGTATATATAGGAGCGTGGAATGTGACGTAGCCTTGTGTTCATTGGCCCACGGGTGGGATTTCATAGCAGGGTTTTATACACTAATAGAAAGAGATAGGTTCACACGGATGTATCGTCACACGCACACATGCGGCACACGTTGCCAATTACCGTTCCATGTAAGAAGACGTAAGCGCCACAGAAAAGCTGGGGAGAAAGGGATGATCCCATTAAGAAAGAGAAAATCCCTGTATTTGCTGATAATCTATTAGTCCTTATGGTAAGCCTGCTAATCACAGGCATTTGTCTTCTGTAATCTAACCTCTGTATGCTCAGTGTGTCCGTCTTGGATTTTGTCGCTTTCCTGAATCGTCAAAGCAGTCCATCCATGTTTTCAACTGCTTGAACCTTTAAATGTGTTCAACACCTGACACACACACCGGCCTGTGTGCACACACAGGAGCAGGCCCACGCACGCGCACACACACACACACGCACACACAAACACGCGCACACACCTGTATGCACACCATGTCTGCATCATTTGGAAAATAAACCAACACCTTATTGCTTTTACTTGTATGTATGACTTTGTTTATGTCATTTTTGTATCTTCCAGAGTTCCTTCCTTCAATATTATTGAATAGCAGTATGCATTATTAACATGACAATATACTGACATATACATCACACATTACTGTATTTACAGTTCATAAAATGTGAGCTAGCAAGAGAAAATGGCAGATGGATCTGTTTCTACGCCGGTCCAACTTTAGAGACATCGGTCACTGATTGGCTGGTCGAGGAGTCCTCATCCTCACCTCCACCCATTCCCAGCATCTTCATCATGCACGAGCGAAACTTGAAGAAGGAAAACCACAGTTACTCACATCCAAATCATAGCCCAGAGAACACCCTGAGACAGCATCTTTCATTGTAAAATGATGACCGTGATTTAGAGATTGACTGTAATTAGTCAATTTGAAGTATTTATTTCTGTCCCTCATATCTACGTTAGCTTAGTGTTAGTGATTTAGTTGGTTGAATTTTCAATGTTAATGTTAATCGGCTTTCGCATTGTATCTTAAAAACTGTCATGTAAACGAGCCCAACTCCTGAAGGAATACATGAATGGCGGAATGCGTCTGTCCCTTGCGGCAGACCTGTTTGTTCAGGAGGACGTAGATGACGGGGTTGTAGACGGCCGAGGCCTTGGAGAAGCAGGAGGGTATGGTGGCCAGCCTCAGGTCGAAGGGCTGACCCCGGTTGTTCACGACCCACAAGGCGAAGGAGGCGTAGGGCATCCAGCACACCAGGAACCCGAGCACCATGATCACCACCATCCTGGTCACCTCCCGCTCCGCCTTCTGGGTGGAGACCGATTCAGCCTGGGCCTTCACCGCCTGAAAGGAAACGGAGACCTACATGTAAATCCCTGATTCAGTGTCGCTTAACCTGGCCTGTAAACCCATCGTAAGGTGGTTGCAACTTACAACCTCTTACAAGTGTTGGCCTGTGCTTCACCCTGGAGCGTTCTTAAGTCTCCCAGCATCTGCCCGTAGTATGACTGTACTAGAGGACTATATCAGTTAACCAGGCTACCGTGAGCCTTGATATCGGACCACACTAGGTCACATAGATACCGATATTTTAGCTCTGCGAATTATTTCAATATTTCTACAATGTAGGTAAAACGAGCAATCTCATCCAGAGTAACAGGTTGTTGGTTTTAAAGTACCGACCCAAATGTTTCATTTTCGCGTACTATTTTGAGCGTGTAGAGGAGCTGGCTGTAGCAGAAGAGGATGGTGGCCAAGGGCACCGCGAAGCAGAAGCAGAAGAGGAACATCACGTAGGACTCGTTGTTGTACTTGTTGTTCGTAGTGTACCAGTCCGGCCCGCAGGAGCACTGCAGGCCCTCTGGGATGTACCTGCACAAGCAATGGCAGCGATGTGAAAACCCAGACACACGTGCATCTACACAACACCATTCTTGGTTTATTGGTAGCTTGGTAGCAAGCTAGCCAGCTGGCTGGCTCGTTTAGTTTGGGCGGGGGATTCTGAGTGTGTTATGGCACGAGGCATTGTAACACCATATCCTGTGTATTATTGAATGAACGTGTGATCAATGGAAATGACACATTGAAAGGGAGGATGATTAAAAGTGCAAAAAAAAAATCATGAACACAAAAAAGTGATACAAAATATCACGCAGATATTAAACTTCATACAATGATAAAGAAATCGTGCATTGAGTGTGGGTGTGTTTTGTTTTGGAAAATGAAATTGGTTAGGCGTGGCGTACCTACTCCAGCCCAGCAGTGGGGGAACGGATGCGATCAGAGCAATGATCCAGGTGAACGCGCAGCAGGCCAGGGCATGGTTGGGCTTGAAGATGAAGCTGCCCATGGGTTTGCAGATAACCAGCCATCGTTCAAAGGCCACCACTGCCAGGGACCAGAGGCTCACCATACCTGGAGCAACACAGAGAGACCATTTAAAAGTGAAATAAAAAAGAAATGATGCAAGATGACATATATGAATCATATGGTTACTTACCAGCAAGAGTAACCACAAATCCTTCAATCTTGCATGCCAAGGGCCCGAATATAAAGTATCTGGTAGAGAAGGTGCAGAACGAGGTGAAGGAGCCTACCACAGAGACCAGGAGGTTGGCCACGGCCAGGTTAACGAGGATGTAGTTGAGGTGGGAGCGCAGCTTCTTGTACTGGACGGTACACGCGATAGTGAGGGCGTTGATGGTGGTGCCGGCCACAAACACGAACAGCATGAAGGCTGCCATTCCGTAAAAGGTGCCAATGTGCCCAAGGTGGTCCTGGGGGACCAGGAATGGGCTGAGTGCGGTTATGTTGTTGGTATCCAGTGAGACAGGAATCCAAAAGTCCTCTGGAAGCTCCATAGTGGGCTGTGGCCGCATGTTTGTATTTATAATGGTCCCAGTCTACACTGATCTTGAATTCAAATGAATCTCTTTACACGTCCGCTGTTGCTACTCGCTCATAGGTGTCAAGACAATCTGATCTGATGATACAAACAACAGCCCAGAAAATGGCTTGACGTTTGCACTTTGATGGCTACAAGGTCTTTGTGAAGCCCTATGAAAAGAGTTTTATAGTGGTCTGGGACACAACACATTATCTAATCTAGTTTGATCATGTAACTGGTTAAGCAATAGTAGATTGAAGGGAAATGTTAGGTCAACCACCTGAATTGTTTACAAATTAGACCTAATCCAACGTGGCCTGCCAAAAGCTTGAAGCTGTGTTTTGTTAACATCCTGCCAGGCCTTAAAATAAATTACCTACTCTAAAGTCTCTGTAAGAAATTTGTAAGACAATAATTTGTTGTGATGTAGCACGGCAATTGGATGTGTCTGATATATGAATGGAAAATGTATATCCGCACTGTATTTTAATATTTGTTTTCGTATTGATTCTTCTGAACAAACTGTGAATTATGAGGAATTTGATACTTTTATGAGTTGAATGTATTTTTCTTTCTACTTTTCTCAATTACTTTATTTCAGGATAACAAGTTAAAGCCACGTATCCTTTCTTCATTCATTTCTTTCTGTTGGTTTATGGTTCAATCACACCAGTTTTCTAAGACAAGGGCTCATGTGCATACATCTGTTCTTGTTGGCATGCATCCTGACCAAACATCAAGCCCTTCTCCCACAGATGACCTGAGCACATAAGCCCAGGTTGAAGAGAGTTATCCAATGTGCTTAGGGAAGTTTTCCTCCTGCTTATCTGTTTTCCAAAATGCCAACTGCTAAAGCTGCTAATCCCATGGATTTAAACCCATCTTAATCCCAACGGCCGGCTAAATTGAGGCTTGGAATTATGTGTCTTGGACTACTGTCAAAGTGTCTGTGTTTTCTATGCCTGAACGATCAATCTCTCTCTGACAAACTCTTAAGTTATCTAGTAAATGTCCCAAGTAAAAAGATTTTCAAGTCGCTGCCCGAAACAGGACAATATGTGTAACAAATCAATGTTTGTTTGTTTTGCATTATCGAACATCCCAATGTGTCATTCCAAATAACACATTTCAAAAGTAGTGAAAATGTATAAATTGCAAAGTTAGTGGAGGAGATTGTCTACAACCTCTTCCATGATTTAGTGTGGAGGAGACCTTGGAAGGACCGCCAACTGTTCCATGGCGGAAGCTCGCTGGAGCAGACTGTTGGTATGAACTTTCCTTTTTATGTATCAGGGCCCGGGAAGCAGGCTAAATGTCTGGCGATACGTCACATTGACCATTGCTAATGCTTTATCTCACATGAGGGAATAACCAGGTTACAAACTCAATGATAATATGGGGGCAGCACAGGTGTTTACCTAGGCCCGTCCTGGTACATTAAAGAAGACCCATGATTAGTGTCATGGGTGCCACCTGTTTTACCTGTGATGAAACCTCTATGAAAAGGGTCTATGAAACTAATAACACTTTTTATCCTAGTGCGTAGTCATTATGCTTTTGTTATTGTGGAGTGATTATTTGTGATATTTTTTTATATGTTTGTTATGTGCATGGCAGCCCCAACTTCAGCAATGTATCCCTCATTTTTAATCTGGGTGGTTGAAAAAGGTTAAATGATTTTATTCACGAAGAGGGTGTTTCATTTCTATGAAAAATCCTTTTAGTAATTCTCAAAATACTCTTACATTCAGTTGGTGGAGTGAGGTAAAATGTGTAATATTAGCTTCAGTGCAAAGACCACAATTGAATAGTCGCCACTCAAACAACGATCATGTCATATGGTACAATACGAAATGTGGTGCCCAGTCCATGAGGGGCGCGTGCGTATGTGTGTGTGAGTGCGTGTGTACATGGTCTGTCAATGTTCATTGTTCTTTCTATCTAGAACGCTCACATTGCTCTATTATCTGTCAAACGGAAGGTTCCTTTAAATATTAAGAATGGGTGATTTCTGATTTCATGGATACTCCAATCATTTCCACCGACACCTTTCCGAGAAACAGAGCTAAAACCAATGTATTGGACTAAATAAAATCCCTTAGTCTCTGATTAAACCCGGTCCGGGCAAATTCCCCCCGTGTGATAGCCTCATAGTCATCGGATAGCCTGGCCACCGCCCGCCAACGTCCCTCCGCTCCATGGCCTAGTCTTTGTTTGGATGGTCTGTAGGACCAGGCCCGTGTGACCTCCATCACAAAGTTCTCTACTGTGCGGATCTCGAGGCAGCGTGCACTTACGACACCTAGCGGACGGTTGGTGACCTGCCTCAACCCGCAAAGTAGAAACGTTAGGCAGAAACGTGAACAGTTAATTCATTAACTGATTAATGGTATTCCGTTTCAGAATACATACAGTTGATACTTAGGCGTCATATCACCCGATTAGTAACTTAATATTCGCCTTGCTAACTTCTGTTGTTTTCAATGTTCCAATGTTCTTGTTTGTAGGCCTACATTGAAAGGAAACTGGACATAGGAGTCCTTTCCATCCATATTTAAAAGCATATTTGGGCAGTTGGATGACTCTAATACTTAAATCAACATCATGTAAGTAATGTGTAAAAAATGGCTCCGCAACGAGGTAAAGCAACCGTGGCTATGAATAGTATAACCATATATAAACAGGCGTAAATATAACCAATGAAATAACATATTAGGTAGCAAACATATCAAATATGCTGCATATCTTTCTTTATCGTACAGGTTTATCGCACAAAAATTGCAAAAAAAAATTGTTTCGATAAATAGCCAATACAATTGGAACATTTAAGTGCCAATTTTGCCAATTCCACCCTGTACTTCAGATTGTACGGAAGCCCATTCCCGCCAGTAAAAATAAAACAAAGAACCCCTGTTGTAAATCATAATTATGAGATAACAACTTGAAATTATGAAGTAACAAAATCTTCTGACTTTTGATCTCATATTTCGACTTTTGATCTCATAATCTCATTATTATGACTTTGTATCTCATCATTACGACTTTTAATCTCATAATTTCGATTTACAATGGTGTTTTTTTTGTTACTAACGGGAATGTGTTACTTGTTTGCTACTTGTTCGTATTATATTACGTTTAGTGTTTCACAATAGCATCAAATACAATGAAAATCAGGTTGAATGTTGATAACCAACAAGCAAATGCGTAAATAAAATTTTAAAAACCTGATCCAAGCACTTTAAGTGCCAATTTTGCCAATTCCACCCTGTACTTCATATTGTACGGAAGCTCATTCCCGCCAGTAAAAACTAAATTAAATATCACTATTGTAAGTCATAATATGAGATAAAAACTTGAAATTATGACATTAAAAGTCGAAATTATGAGATAAAAAGTGTTATGACTTTTGATCTCGTCTTTTTTTATCTCATAATCTCATTATTATGGCTTATTATCATATAATTACGATTTACAATGGTGTTGTTGTTTTGGTTACTGACGGGAATTGGCTTTCATATGATTTCATCTAATCTGCTAAAATAAATACCGTAATATATTCACTCATTTTGTACCGTTAGCTGGTGGGCGTGGCTATGTCACTTGACTTTAGCGGTAAATGTAACTTTATACAATAGCGGCTACTTTCTAAATGTGGATGTGAAAGTAAAACTAATATTTATGTCCGGTTTCATTAAATATAGTATTTCATAGTGTCTTAATCATTACAATGCGTCGTATTCTTAACGTATCCCGCCATCTTTAATAAAGGACAATTTAATGTATTTGGGCAACTTATGTGCATTATGCCCAGTTTGGGATATTATTACTCTTTTTTACTTGCGTTTCGAATCAATCCCCTCGATAGAAAAATACTTTATTCCGTGAATCCACCCACATTGTTTTTAGAATAATATTAAGAAAGCTTCCCCGGTCTGCGTGTGTCGCCATGTTTACTTTGGGTGACGCCAAGCCTCTTCCATTTTCCTCCGCCTCTGGTTGTCAAGAAGATGGCAGCTTCCAGGCAGGCATGAGAGGGAATACTTCTTCGCAAATCGAATGAATTTGGAATACTGGTTCGAGATAAGACCATCTACTTGTACGTTTGCAATAAGTGAATCGAAATACGTAAGTGAAACGTTCGACCTACGGCGCATTTGTCCAGTTGTTATGTTTTGTTGTGGCCAACCGCCCGGCCATTTTTCTTCGTGAGCGTAAAAGTAGGCCGAGTGTTGAAAAGATGGCTGCTTCCACAGGCGGCATGAAACCCCAAAACACCCTCTGTGTGGAGTCACACTGCTCTGAACTACCCGCTCGTGTGGGGGTTGCAGTTGTACGTGTGTTGAGCACACGTTGCATGTCTTCATTAAAGTACCCGCCATTGCATTTCATTGTATACGGCGCCGACTCTTTGACAGATGCTAGCCGCGTTAGCATGGCTAATGGGTTGACCGACTAGCGGCTAGTGCTAACGAAATGTAGCTAGGAAGCTTATCCGCATTTAAGGCAAATGCGCGCGAATTCTCCCTTTATGGAGAACTTCTTCGACACGAAATGTGTTGTCCGGCTAAAGTTGTATCTATTCACGCATGGCGTGCGCCCAATGCCCTTTGGCAATCGGAAATAATTGTGGATGTTGTATGAACAAAATGTGAAGCGCCCTAGCTACAATATGGCGTCTCCCACAGAAGCATGAAAATCGCCGTCTCTTGTGTACGGCTGTAGTTTGAGGAGTGTGCATGGATTGTGATACACACATGTAGGATAACTTGTAGGATAACATACTGGTCTGTTGAATACACTGGGATTCACGCGTGTGGTATCGCTTCTCGTGTGAATTTGGCTTGTAGCAGCCTTTTCAATCGCTTCCGCCATTTTTCCGACGGGCAGTAGCGGAGGTTTGTTTGGTTGCAAGATGGCTGCTTCCATGGCTTGTGTTCACTAAGGTCTGCCGATCATTGGTGTATTTTGCCCAAGTTTGAAGCTGCAAATTGTAAAACTTTTTTGAACGGAATAGCCAATATTGGAGCCGTTTTTGAATATCTGGAGCCAGTAGGAGAAGTGCTGTTTTTTTTTCATTTAAAATAGTTCAGCACTAGATTGTCCCATCCTAACCGGCATGGCCACCATGTAGTTTGCCTAATAGGAGTCGGTCTTTCCACTGTGTGTTTGGATCTTCAGACGTGGTTTGGGGACATTTTCATTTTTGATAAAAGGCGTCTTTCCATTTTGTAGGAGACATGTCTAATCCTGGGACCACAGGGTCGGTTCTTCAGCCGCGGTGGAAGCGGGTTCTGGGCTGGTCCGGGCCGGTGCCTCGGCCCAGGCACGGACACAGAGCGGTGGCTATTAAGGAGCTGATGGTCGTCTTTGGAGGTGGAAATGAAGGAATTGTCGACGAATTGCATGTCTACAACACTGGTAATACTTATTTCCCCCCCTTATGTGTTTTTATTTAGGCTAAAAGGTCATAAACGGAAGTAAACAACTTTGGTGATATGCAGTGTTAACATAGATGTGTATCTTGTTATGTGTACTTTCCGGTACATTACATTTGCACGTCAAGCATAGAACTGTGTACTGATTGTATCTATTTAATGATGGATGAATTGCAGCATAATAGAAATACTGCTGCAAACAGGCCACGCTCTCTGCTGTAGTTTGGAGTAAATGTGTGCCATCTGGTGGATTTAAGTATTACTGCGCGTTAAAAATGGCGCGCTAAAATAAAATGGATGACGCTGTTTGCGTCAACGACTTATCGCCCCCGTTTTAACAAACACATTGGCAATCGGGTGCACGGTGCAATGTTCTATTTATACATATGCCTGTCTGACATTGTCACTATATTCCTACTCATTTCACATAGAAGTAAAATGTACAAATATAAAAAATAAAAAATAAAATAAAAAATGTTATCACTGTTTTTTTCGATGTAGGCTACAAACTGGCTGAAATGTCATGTATTAAAATATCCTCTTTTGTATTCTAGCAACAAACCAGTGGTTTATCCCAGCTGTCCGTGGTGATATTCCACCCGGTTGTGCTGCCTATGGGTTTGTTTGTGATGGCACAAGGTTGCTTGTTTTTGGTGGCATGGTGGAGTATGGAAAGTACAGCAACGACCTCTATGAACTACAGGTAACAGCCTTTCTATTTGTTTAACTGTTTCCACAAATTAATAAAAGAAGCCATCAGGGTATATTTCCATATGGAATGCTATACAACAACCACAACTTGGAAGAATGCAATACTTTGAATGTTTGATGAATTATTGTAACCCTTTCACAAATCATTTGTCTTACGCTTGAAATTGCATGAATATTTTTTTGTTCATGGAGGTCAATTCTTTCGATGAATGTCGTTATTGAGAATAGTCTGTCACTTGTGTTTTCTGTAACACACAAAAATTGTTTACACACAACTTTGCTTCTAGCGTTTGGTCCTTTAGACATGTTTAGTAACCTTTAAAAAACGTATTCGATCTTAGTTCAAGAGTAATTTATGTTTTGGTGTGATTGGTTTATGTATTTTTGATATTTCTAACTCACAGGCCAGCCGATGGGAATGGAAAAAGTTGAAAGCAAAGAACCCTAAAAACGGTCCGCCTCCATGTCCGCGCCTCGGCCACAGTTTTTCCCTGGTTGGCAACAAATGCTACCTGTTCGGTGGGCTGGCCAATGACAGCGAAGATCCTAAAAACAACATTCCCAGGTACCTGGGGTCCTTCATTTCACCTGGTTTTCCATCAGCTTTTGATTCCTGACTTTGTGCTGCTGCCAAGAATCCAATGTGTTTTGTGGCATTTGGGGTTTCTGATGTGTTGTTTTTGTTCTTTAGATACCTGAACGATCTGTACACCTTGGAGCTCCGTGCAGGCTCCAGCGTGGTGGGATGGGACATCCCGATCACCTACGGAGTGCTTCCTCCTCCACGCGAGAGCCACACAGCTGTGGTCTACACAGACAAGGCCAGCAGGAAGTCCCGCCTGATCATCTACGGAGGCATGAGTGGCTGCCGCCTTGGGGATCTGTGGACACTGGATATTGGTGAGGCTACCTTCACAGTGTCCTCCTGTTTCTTCATTCCAATTCCACAAAGGGATGCTTATTCTAGACGAATGTGCCGCGGGTGGTATCCAATATTGGCCCAATGCGAAAATACGGCACCATAGTTTAGGATGAATCTTGTATGTGAGCGGTCTTACAAGAGTAAATGTGTAAGAGCTCCAGACTGACCTTTCATAAAAGATTGCAGGGTAGATGCAGGAATTGGCTCAATGGTCCTTCTCAATGCATGTGTCCCAACATCACCCAAAGAGCAGCATGTTCTATAACACCATAACAACTGCATGTCTAACATAACAAGGAAAGTATGATTAATATCACCATAACAACAGCATGTTTATCATCACCATAACAACGGCATGATCAACATCACAATAACAACAGTATATTCAACATCACTATAGCAATGGTATGTTCAACATCACAACAACCACATGTCCACGTTATCACAACAACATCAACAATATGTTCACAACAGTATCAGCAAACCACCTGTTCAACTCACCCTATCGCTGTGTTCAAAATAACTCTAAAACCATGTTCAACATCAACATAACATTATGTTCAACATAGTAATGCACGATATAAACGATATACGATATAAACGATAAAAAATGGCCAATGATAGAGATTTTTATTCTATGCTCTATCGTGATAATGCATGTTGAAGACGCAATCTATCCGCTTCCGCGAAATTTAGTGCCACGAGATGCAACTGCTCTGCAACGCGTCATCGTCATATGGTAAACAGGGCTGAAGGCGAAACATAGCTAGAACTAGTGAAAAAGACCTGTGTGACTTCCATAATTTGGACTTGGTTCGGATATAAGCCGTCCGACGAGCAGCAGGAAACGATATTCTGTAGAGTGTGTGGGGCAACAGTTCTGGCTAAGAGCAGTAAGACAACCAATCTGTTCTACCACCTCAAAACTAAACATGCCATTGAATATCCAGACATCCCAAGTCTCCTGAAAGTTGCGCATATTAATAGCGTCTCCTTGATGCCCGCAAATCATGCACAATCTCCCGGAAACCTGAGCGAGAGAGTATGCGCACCATACTGCGTTTGTGCTACGCTTGTGCATGTAGCGCACACAAGAAGGGACTTGGTAGCGAAAGGCGTGCGAGTGTGTACACTGCTCGCAATGTGCCCTGTGATTGGCCGCTCTTACTGTCAGTTGAGCAATGAGTCGGGTCTAACTAAGCATCCCATCCGAATGTGTCTGTTCTTCTTTTAGTTATCTGCAACATTATGTTTACAGTTTACTGTGTGCAAATACATTTAGCAGTTTGTCTTTATAGGGTCTATGTAACCTGTTCTGAAATGGTTCTATTATAATTTATATATATTGTGATATGTATGCGTATCGCAAGAGGCTGCAACCCTCACAAGAGTACTATGTTCTGCTACTATGTTGTAAACCTAGTCATCTCTGCAACAGTATGATGCCCAATATGTCAGCAACAACATGATGGTCAACTTCTCCAAAACTTTAGCCTTCATAATCTAAGGTGCTGATAGAAAAGCAGCATCTTCAAATGCTTTCTGTAGGTTGTGTGGGGCTCTGCAGACCATATAGAGATGGGTCGCTCAGGAAGCACACAATCAAACCATTGAGATGTGAACTATTGCTCCTCGCAGTGGAGGCACCAGCAGATGCAGATCATTAGTGGAGGCCATAGGGTGCCCTGGCCCATAGACTGATTAGTACTGCAGTGTTTGCGCTGTAGATACAGCTACTTAGTTGAGCGCCAGCGTCAAGGATATGACCATGAAGCTGGCTGCCCCCAGGAGCCAGTGAGGTGTCTGGAAGCTAGGTTTAACCTACGCATGCCATGGTTGGTTGAATACCTGGCATGCTGCAGTTTTAACTCCTCAAGAGGCTCAACGACATGCACTGGTAGTCCAGCCTTGAAAGCATTGTGGTAGCCCCCCTCTGAGATGAGGCGAGTTGGGGAACTAACTATGACATGTGACCCAACAATCCGATCTCCCTGAGAGTCTGCAATATCGCAGGTTCAATATATGGTGATGGGAAGTTCTCTTAATCTCCGTCAAGGGTTAGGGTTAAATCATGCTGCATAGTTCAGATTGGTTGCATTGATGGCATACAACATGGTTGTTTTGAACTTAAGGTTTATGCAGCCCGTTGGGATCCTGACAGATGTGTAAGAGACAACGTATTGGTTTGAATTGTAAAGGTTTTAAATGCTTCTGGTTCAGTCTGATGCAGTACCACGTGCCGAGTAATTACCAATCATTATCTTCATTAATTGATAGAAATCTGATCAACATCTTCTTGCCTTATGATATGCTTGTCTGTACAGCTTCATAATGGAGCGGGGGTACTGTTGAATATACTGCATCCCCACAATAAAATGCCTCTGTTTGAAGCTAAATATTTCCTGTTTGTCTTCTGCAGAAACTCTGACCTGGAACAAGCCGTCCGTAAACGGCACAGCTCCACTCCCCAGAAGTCTTCACTCGGCCACCACCATCACAAACAAGTAAGAAATCAACATTGAAGAGCCTTTTCTGCGCAGAAAACCCCTTCACCGACCGTCTGGCTTTACGTTACTCCAGTGTTTTGGAATGTTTATGCCGATGTTTTATGACGGTAGCTTCACCAGCTCTACATTAAAATGGCATTGCATTGCCAGAAGTCGCAATTCTATTCCTACATGCCTCATTAGTTTGTTTGAAGGCTGACAATGGCAATTCTGTATTGAGGAATATTAAACCCGGGGAAATTGTCACGAACACTTTTTTCCCCTGCCTGTGGTAAAGACACTGCATCACTTATTCTACCGCACAAAATGTTTCTGATGTCAGAGTTCTATAGCCCTCACGTCTTGTGCTGCTCGCCCTGCAGGATGTACGTGTTTGGCGGCTGGGTTCCCCTGGTGATGGACGACGTCAAGGTGGCAACTCACGAGAAAGAATGGAAGTGCACCAACACCCTCGCCTGCCTGAACCTAGGTGGGTTGGGCCAACCGTCTCCTACTACAGCGGAGCTGCAGAATATGTCTGCTCATCTCTAAATGCCTGTAGGCTTCCTGGAGGCATCCCTGAAAAATGTGCTGAAAATTGGATATGCTGACAATTTGAAAAAAGAAAAGCAGAAGTTACTCCTAAATGTAGATTTCAACGTGATGGACTAGACGGAGGTGTACGAGGTATCTAGAGTTGGGTATGACCCGTTCCTTGATGGTTCTCGGTGTGCAGACTCCATGTGTTGGGAGACGGTGCTGATGGACACCCTGGAAGACAACATCCCCAGAGCGCGCGCAGGACACTGCTCTGTGGCCATCAACTCCCGGCTCTACGTGTGGAGCGGGCGCGACGGCTACCGGAAGGCCTGGAACAACCAGGTCTGCTGCAAGGACCTGTGGTATCTGGAGACGGGTAGGTGTACCGCACACGCATGCAGGCATGCTCTGCTCAAACCATGTTGTTGTTTGGAATCTTGATGTATTCAGTAGCATATGGTGGTGTTTGTATAGGGCCAAACATCTTATTTGGTATTGCAAAACAAAATGTAAATGTATCGTTGCATTGTTTAAAATGTCCGCTCTTTATATCATTGTTTTTTGTTAACAGTCTAAGCCAGAACACCTGACATGTTATGCTGACCTTTGACCTCCCGTGTACCCTCAGAGCGGCCTCACGCTCCGGCCAGAGTCCAGCTAGTGCGTGCCAACACCAACTCGCTGGAGGTGAGCTGGGGCGCCGTCTCCACCGCTGACACCTACCTGCTCCAGCTGCAGAAGTACGACATCCCAGCGGCCACCGCTGCCACGTCCCCTGCTCTGAGCGCCACTCCCTCACTGCCGGGCCACGCCCCCAAGAGCCCCGCCCCGGCCGCCACTGCACTCTCTGCTCAGAGTCTACCACAGACAGGTAGGACCTCGGGCTACTGGGGGTCCACTCCCGCCTCTGGTCAGGAAGCTGAGCCAGATTCAGTGTGTGCTGCTTATTCTTCGGATACTTTTGCACTGAGTGGATGGATACACAGGATTAAAACATGGATTGATGAACTTTAATAATCCCCAAGGGGGGATTCCTTTGCCACCAAGCAACCACACACACAGCAACATACATCCACAGGACAGTTAATGTTGAAGACGGGTCACAGTACAACTCACACTACAACAACACGTAAATAGGTTTGCACCAGACAAAGGCACTGTAAGACATGATCATCACAGCAATATCACCAGCATAAGTCACAACAAATCCACATCATAAGTCCAACAGAGCATAGTCACAGCAACAGCATACGTAACAACATGTCAACAGCTCTTGTCAAAGAGTGTTGTTACGTATGCTGTTGTTAAAGTCAGCGTATTTTACTTTAAAAGTTGGAGGTTAAACAGAAAGTGAATCCAGGGATAGCCTGAATGAGTAATACGGGGCATTTTACAATGTCATGAAGCTGGATAGAAATAGAATACATGGCTTCCCTGATATGACATGTTTCCCTGTAGAGCAGGATGTCGGGCTGTGATAAACGCAGCTGGGACGCGGGAGGAATTTGTATTTAGATTGCCCCAATTATGTACTCTGTACGAGTGCTGCAGGGGGCTTGAGGCGGCGCGGCGTCGCACTGGAATGAGCCATGTGTTTTGGTTCCACCTCATGCTTCTGTGCTATGGTTTGTGTCTCCAGCTATTTTGAAGGTTGCAGCTCCCCAGTCCGCTACTGGCACATCCATCGTCACCGTCCGTCCCAACCAGATAGGGAAGTCCCCCGTCACTGTGACATCCCTTTCCGGGGTTCGCATGGTGGTGCCGGCGCAGGCGACGCAGGGATCGGTACGTGAACCGGCGCACGTCGTCAAGTAGCAACACACGGGACGTCCACACGGTGTGCTCTCATTCACGCTCCATCTCTGTTGACCACAGCCAATCGGCAGCAGCCCTCAGATGAGTGGCATGGCAGCTCTGGCGGCAGCAGCGGCCGCCACACAGAAGATTCCGCCCTCCTCCGGCACGGTGCTCAACGTCCCCGCCGGAGCCACCATTCTCAAAACCATGGCCGTTTCCCCCGGGACGACCACACTCAAAATGGCGTCTCCGCTGATGGTGCGTATGTCTACACATGCACACTCCAGGACGGACGTTGTTCAACGTGTCCGTTCGCACAGGCCGTTTATTCATCACTGTCGGGGAGAGCCACTGCAGCAGTCTGCAGAATAACATGTGATGGTCTGCATCCATTTAGAGGACTGCTGAATAACAATGATCTGGTAGCGGACTAAGTCAGTTTAGATTAAGGTTTTTGCTGTATTGACATCGTCAATGTAGAACGTGTTAAATCAGGAATGCAAAACGCCAACGTGAAGAGTGATGCGTTCTTCATTAAGTCAGCATTGTGACCTTCATGTTATGGAGTCCACGAGTCTAAACCCCGTTGTTGCAGGTGAGCAACCCGGCCACCCGCATGCTGAAGACGGCCGCAGCCCAGGTGGGGTCCGCCACCGGGTCCTCTCCCAACACCCCCACCAGGCCCATCATCACCGTGCACAAGTCGGGCACGGTCACCGTGGCCCAGCAGGCCCAGGTGGTCACCACAGTGGTGGGCGGAGTCACCAAGACCATCACCCTGGTCAAGAGCCCCCTCACCATGGGCAGCGGAGGCACGCTGGTGAGTCCTAAGAGAGTGACGCATACTGGGTTCACATTCAAGGCACGACCGGTGGACCGAGCCTCCAGCGGCTCCCTGACACGATGTTGACGAGCGCCCCGGCTCTGTCGGTGGAACTCGAGTCTCCTGTCCTTGTGTAATGAGATTGAATCTCTCCGGTGGCAGCAGATCTCCAACCTCGGCAAGATGATGTCCGTAGTACAAACCAAGCCAGGGCAGACGTCTGTGGGCCAGTCTTCAACGAACCCCCTCACACAGCTAATACAGGTAGGATGTCCATGTTTTTGTAATGGAATTGAACCAGATGCCTTCAGCGCACATGAGGATAACCCTTCTCCCTAATGCCCCCCCCCCCCCCCAGACAAAGGGCGCCCTCCCAGCCGGGACCATCCTGAAGCTGGTGACCTCCGCGGATGGCAAGCCCACCACCATCATCACCACCTCCCAGGCAGGCGGGGCCGGCAACAAGCCCCACATTCTGAACATCAGCGGCATGTCCCCCACCACCAAGCAGGGCACCACCATCATCAAGACCATCCCCGTCTCGGCCATCATGACCCAGTCCGGAGCCACAGGTCTGTCTACGGCCCGGGTCATTATCTCCATCCGTGACCATGGACCTGGTTCTTTTGAGTCCATGTTGCTCAAACACTGCTGGTCTGTATGCAGGTGTCACGAGCAGTTCAGGCATGAAGACCCCCATCACCATCCTTACCACCAAGATGATGACCACGGGCACGCCTGGTAAAATCATCACCGCCGTACCCAAACTCGGAGGTGCCGCGGGCCAGCAGGGTCTCACACAGGTAATGTTCCTCAAGTTTACGCCAAGTTCAGAACAGAAAGATGATGATCATTGTATATACGGTTGGGTAGTTGGTGTAATTATTCCTTACCGTGTCTGCAGGTGGTCCTGAAGGGTGCTCCTGGACAGCCAGGGACCTACCTGCGCACCCTGCCCATGAGCAGCATGGGTGGCGTAAGGCTGGTCACGCCCGTCTCCGTATCCACGGTCAAGCCCAATGTCACCACCTTGGTTGTCAAGGCCACAACCGGTAAGCGTTGCTTATTTCCTCAAGGAGCTCTGTATGTAAAGTCATAAATACAAGTCATGTAGGAATGGTAATAATCAATGTTTCTTGTAAAAGCTATTATGAAAGCATTGATTATTATTGTTTACTTTTTAAATATAATTGAAATTATTGTTTTATTCATATTGAGTACAATTCTCAGCGTTAATTCTTCCAAGTAGTTTTCCTATATTGCATGGATGTAACTTCTGTCTCCCTTGATGGGCATGTCGCTCCCTCTAAATGAGACCTTCCCGCCCTACAGGGGTTACTACTATGGGGACAGTCACTGGCACAGTCTCTACCAGCCTGGCAGCGGGCAGTGTTGCAACCGCCAATGCCTCTCTGGCCACCCCCATCACCACCCTGGGCACCATTGCAACCCTGTCCAGCCAGGTGATTAACCCCACCTCCATCACTGTGTCTGCCGCCCAGACCCACCTGACCTCTGTGTCCTCGCTTCCCACCGCAATCCCTGTGCAGGTATGCAACCCCCCGCAGCCCAGACCACCACCTCCCCAAGCCGTAGGGCACTAGAGCCTGTTAGTTGAGTGTCGGACAATGGGGTGAGAAAGAGGCGGACAGTTTGTCTACCATGACTGCATTGAGGTGTATCGATCGTAGGCACACTATTATTGGCCAACAAATGATGTATGTGCCTCGAGGAAAGATGCCGTTGGAATCCACTCCAGGGTCTCCGCGGGGCTTAAAAGTAAAAAAAAGTCTTAAATCCAATAATTTGAATTTAAGGCCATAAAATTTAAAAAAAAATCCTAAAATCTCATAAAAGGTCTTAAATACGATTTTGAAACATCTTAAAAATCTATAGATTTTTCTTGTATTTAAAACATCAGCATAAACTTCAGTCTCGCTTTTAAATGTTTTGACTTTTGAGGATGCTATAACTATAAAATCGAAAAAATTAATTCATATACTGCAAGTAATTCCGGGCCTCCAATTTTCCTTCAAGTCTTTTGTACTTTTTTGCCATTATCAATGTGAAATGGGTCTTAAATTGTATTCACTAGTGCAGTTCCCGTAGGAAGTATGTATTCCTATAGTGGGACTAACCGTGAGAGAGATATGACCATCACAAACACACACAGACACACACAGCTCCTTGCTTTTATAGAGAGATTATGGTCTTAAAAAAGTCTTACATTTGACTCGTTGAAACCTGCAGAGACCTTGCCACTCAGACCACTTCTCTTTACTGTTGTAGAACCAGCCGACCCAGGTGACCCTCATCACCACACCCAGCGGTGTCGAGGCTCAGCCAGTGCAGGACCTCCCGGTCTCCATCCTGGCCTCGCCCACCTCCGAACAGCCCAGCTCCACCGAGGCCGCAGGCGCCGGGGAGGGCTCCGGTACCGTGACCCTGGTGTGCTCCAACCCCCCTTGCGAGACCCACGAGACGGGCACCACCAACACGGCCACCACCTCCTCCGCCGCCATGGGGGCAGGGCAGGTCTGCTCCAACCCGCCGTGCGAGACCCACGAGACGGGCACCACCAACACGGCCACCACCGCCTCCGCCAACATGGGGACGCTGCGCATGTGCTCCAACCCGCCCTGCGAGACACACGAGACGGGCACCACCAACACCTCCACCCAGGCAGCTTCCAGCATGGGCACCGGCCAGACCAGCACCGACTCCGGAACGGCGCAGAGAGTCTGCTCCAACCCGCCCCGCGAGACCCACGAGACCGGCACCACCAACACCTCCACCCAGGCTGCATCCAGCATGGGTACTGGTCAGACCAGCACCAACTCTGGGACTGGGCAGAGCGTGTGCTCAAACCCGCCCTGTGAAACCCACGAGACCGGCACCACCAACACCTCCACCCAGGCCGCTTCCAGCATGGGCACCGGCCAGACCAGCACCGACTCCGGAACGGCGCAGAGAGTCTGCTCCAACCCGCCCTGTGAGACCCACGAGACGGGCACCACCAACACCCCGTCCACAGCCACCTCCAGCATGGGGGGGGACCAGACCAGCACGGACTCCGGGTCGGTCCAGAGAGTCTGCTCCAACCCGCCCTGTGAGACCCACGAGACGGGCACCACCAACACCGCCACCACCGCCACCTGCAACATGGAGACCGGCGAGGGCGCAGGTACTGCTTCTTGGTCTTATTCACGTTCTGCTTCATCATCTGAACGAGTAGGGCTGCAGCGCTAGCTTCTTCACCGCAGGTCCAGACAGGGGGTTGGGGTTGGTGCACTTCTGAAACGAAACCCCCTTGGTGTCTGCTAACCTGCACTGATGAAGTCGTTTCCTGCACAGATGTCTGCCTGTACCCGTTAAGAAAAAAAAACAAATAGTGGCAGGATGTTCATTAAACTTTGAACAGTTCAGCAAAGACAAATTGAGTCAAGCCTTTGTTTACATCACGACCTACAATCGTCTCACCCTGCCTTCATGTGTGGAGATTTGTTTGGACGACCGTTGACTGCAGCGTCTGAGATGAGGTTGAGCTTTTCAGTTATCACTTAGCCACAGTCTATTGAATGTCTGCGTCCGAGTGAGGGTTAGTTCTTCCAGAAACACTTTGCCCCCGACATTCTTTCAGATACTTGCGTGCTGGATGCTATGTGTATGCTCTGTGCAGAGACCTGGACTCTGGTCCTTTAGTTTTTGTTTGGAAAAATATATATAATGGGCTCAAACTGTTGTGCCCTTCCTAATATGGCGCTGATGCGAGTACTGCTGCAGCCCTTATCATTTCCTCCCACTGTGAATGGATAATTCACATTTGTGGAGGGCAAATCCTCAGATTGACACCAAAGAGTGTCTGATGAGCTGCCGTCTGAGATCTTGAATTGCGTTTCCAGCCCAGCAGACGGAGGACGGCGCAGAGGCTGCCAGCAGTTCAGAGGCCGCCTCCTCCACCACCACCACGGCGGCAGGATCCAGCCCACCCAGCGCCACCCAAGGCCGGGCTATCACCACGGTCACCCAGTCCACCCCAGCCCCTGGACCCTCTGTACCCGTAAGCACCAGCACCCCTACAGTCCGGCATCGTTCTTATGCATTAACCGGAGCATTGGTGGACACCATGCTGTTGACCCACCAGGCTCTAGACCCATTAGCTGTAGACCCAGCAGCTGTAGACCAATTCACTGTAGATCTATTAGCTGCAGACCCACCAGGCTGTAGACCCACCAGCTGTAGACCCACTAGGCTGTAGACCCAGCAGCTGTAGACCCACAAGCTGTCTGTTCAGCCATTGTCAGGGAAGGCTTCAAACCGCAACACACACATACAAGCACCATTTCCTCATGTCCATTTCCTATGATTCAGCAACCTAAAGTCCTGATGAATCACACAACATGGTTACGGTCACACAGACCGGCAACCAGAAAACAAAGCCTGTTTCGTCTTCCTTGTTTCTGTTTTCGGCCAGCACTGACTTTTTCCTATTTCCTCGTCTTTCTAGTCCATCTCCTCGATCACAGAGGGGGCCAGTTCGGCCGCTGAGGCCGCGGAGGAGCCCATGCAGACGGACCAGGCCCCTGAGGCAGAGGCTGCCCCAGCAGAGGAGGCCCCCACAGCCATGGAAGCCCAGGCGCAGGTAAACAGTGTGCTGCAGGAGACCCCCCCCCCCCCAGGAGGGAACTGCTGACCCTCTCCATGAAGCTGAAGTAGCATTGAAGGACTTGGACTGAGATGAGACGTGCCTGTTTCATCTCATTCTACTCTGATTAACTAGTCCATAATTAAGACAATTGTCTATTTTGAATGTGGTTATTGTGTTGTATTAGGGGGAGGCAAGCTGTTAAATTAGCTTGTTGCTAGATAAGCGTTGTCCTGGCAAGATCCTTCATAATAATACTAAATTGAGAAAAAAATCAAATGAGAAGTATCAATCTTTCCATATCACTCATCCAACCCAACCCCCGTGCAGTAATGACCTTGGGGCCGGTTGAGCAACCATCCTGCAATGTTCACCGATGGTGAAACAAACGCCACCACATTTCAGCCAGCGACACCACAGGCTTCCCTCGCCTCATGACACATCTCCGGCCTCACGACATCACGTGACCAAGGGTTCTGCGCTTCCTCCTTCCTCAGGGGGAGTCGACAGCCGTCTCCGCCGCCTCCTCCTCCTCCGCCGCCGCCGCCACCACGCTGAACCTCCCCGCGGAACTCATGTCGGAGGGCCAGGGGGCCACGCTGATGGTGACCGGCCTCTCCGACGAGGAGCTGGCCGTCACCGCCGCCGCAGAAGCAGCCGCCCAGGCCGCCGCCACCGAGGAGGCCCAGGCGCTGGCCATCCAGGCTGTGCTGCAGGCCGCCCAGCAGGCCGTCATGAGTGAGTACCGTGGGCTCTCTCGCCCATCCCTCCTGTTTGTGTCGAGTATGTACATCCTGTTTTTGCACAGTCTCCATCATTAGGAACGGAGTCCATCTCCCTTATGAGTTGCGCAAGGTTGTAGTACGTCTCCCTTATAGGAGATGGTATACATCTGATGAGTGTCAAAGGTTTTAAAGGGACACTGTGTAATTTTTTCTCCCATCTAGTGGTTACATTTTATTTTGCATTCAAACGAATATGCTCTCT
>JAOPJJ010000024.1:11212582-11225163 GCA_027122795.1 Enchelyopus cimbrius
CCCCCCCCCCCCCCCCCCCCCCCCCCCCCCCCCCCCCCCCCCCCCCCCCCCCCTTCGGCCGCAGGGTTAGCTACAGGTTATTTGCTTCGCTCTTGGTGTTTAAAAGACACTTGTGCGTGTGTGTGTGTGTGTGTGTGTGTGTCTGTGTGTGTGCGCCCAACAGAAAAACTATGGTAATGACACAAGTGACACACCTACCCGCCTCGCCGCGCGCCCTGCGCTGGGTGTCATGGTTACCAGCGTGCTGGCACCCGTCCGCCCTGTCACTCTTTCAATTATTTCCTCCCGGCCTCTTTTAGTTTTTATATTTTTTTTTATGTGATGTTATTTGATTAACAAGGCACGGAATGAAACTTTCGTTTAATTTGAAATCATAAAGCAATTAGAGCGAGAACGGGCTTTTAAAAAACAGTCGAAAAGAGCAGAAGATTATGATGTTGAAAGAGGAAAACAACAGACGACAGACATTGTCGACCGAAGAGAGAGCAGAAAATGGAGAGATGACAATGTTTGGGGATTTTTGAAAAATGAATTTAATAAGGCAATAATTGTGTATTTACAGGTTGCAGGTTCGCAGGGCTGTGTGTGTTATTATTAGCTGTGCGAAAATGAGAATTTATTTATGTAAATTCCTAATTGAATAAAGCGTGTCTGTGTAATAAAAGAGCTCCACAGGTCTAGTCCGCTGAAGCCCACACTAGCTCAGTACGACACGAGCGTGATCTAATATTCCTCCTACGATCCGCGCGCGCTCAGAACACACCGCCAAAGAAGATCGCTCTCCCCCGCCGGCGATGTCATCGTGTCAAGAGACGTGCTGTCGTCCATTTGTTATTGTTGGGTTTTTTTCCGCCGCTCACACACATTTTTACCGAAAAATGTATTTGATTACGAATGATTTGCGTCAATGTGAGAAAAATGTTGGGCAAATGAGCGAAATACATAATTTGATTGGACCCACGCCGGGAAACCTTACTACAAAAGTGCCCCTTCAAACTTTGGCTCCGATCTTCTTTCGCAAAAAATTTCACCGAAACAAAATTGCACACAGTGACTGTGACTGACCATAACAGAAAGAAAAAACTTGACCCTTCCATATTTGTTAAGCCCGATTTTTACAATTTTGTCGTCACTGAATTTCCCTGCTCTTTCTTCCAGGCTGTAAGTACAACCAACTGAACAGCCACTTCCACTGCATCCGCGAGGGCTGCCAGTTCTCCTTCCTCCTGAAGCACCAGATGACCTCGCATGCCCGCAAGCACATGCGCAGGATGCTTGGGAAGAACTTTGACAGGGTCCCATCTCAGGTACCCTCCCCCCCTACCCACCCACACACACACACACACAACACGCACACAAACACAAAAAGACAGACATACACATGGACATGCACACAAACAGACAAATGAGCGCGCGCACACACAGACACACTCCTGTTGTGTAATTATGTCATGTAACATAGCTTTACAATACGTTTCTTTCCTAACTGAAACTTTGGTGGAGACAACAACAATGCGAAAAAGGTTTTGAGTGAAACTGAAAAACTGGTTTTGATCACATCGGCTTTAAAACAAGTTTCTCGCCTCTCTATAATACCTGCTCTTACCAGGTTCACATGAAACGTGTTTCAGGTCATAGATGTCATTTACTTTCACCCCGAACGTCCTCACCTGTTACATTCCGCGCTAACAATACCTTCCCTTTGTTTAAGCGTCAAAAAAAATCAAAAACGCCCTCAATATACATCAACAAATCAGAGACGCTAGTCAAGGTTCCTGTAATTAAAATAATAATCCTAAATCACTGTACAGACATGCCACGGTATGTACAGAATGTAGCTTGAACTTCCAGTTTTCTCCACTCTTTGTGTTTTCTGGAAGGAGTTACACCTTTGTCCACAAAAATATGTTCCGATATCACTGCCAAAAAAACTTTGCCCTTTGGTTGCACAACGCCCCGCATGACGTATACACCTTGTGACACGGACCGCGCACCGACACGTAACGTGCTGCTCCCTTCCCCAGGCCATGTCCCTTGGAGGTCAAAGGTCGGACGACATGCAGCACCTGACCTCTGGCCTGACCTCCGGGCCGCTGGGCGGCGGCCAGAACCCCGGCCTGACCTCGGGGTACGGGGGCCTCATGGACGACACGGACGACTACATGGACTACATGGGCGGGGCCAGCCCCCTGGGCCTCTCCTCAGAGTCCTCCAATCAGGACCGCAGCTGCACCAGCACACCTGTGGGCAACGAGGGGTCACCAGCGGGTGAGTTTCGGGAGGAGGCCGGCCGATTGGCTGCCGGCGTTGTCCGTTTTGCTTTGTGTGATGGGCGGACGTCGTTGATAGGGAGATACCATGAGGAATGCGGATGATGCGTCACCGCTATCCAAGAGCTATTATTTTGTCCGTCAATTAATTTGTCATCGCCGGGCAAATTGGATGCTGTTGATGTTGTGGATACGGATGTTTAGTGCCGGTGCATGACGTAACCACACTTCCTGTTTCGTCAGAACACTAAAAAAAGAGGTGCATTCCCCAAGCGCAGCCGTGTGTTGATCTGTTCAAAAATAGGGCTAAAGATAAGACAGGGTTAGCTATGTATGCCCGAAACCCGGTTAAGTCACTCATACTCCTCCTTTTTTCCAATCTGACTTTGCTTTTATTTGTCTGATTTCCCACAATTCTCTGTTCCTCTGCCAATGTTATCCACCACTCCCATCGTGGTGCCTCGGTTGGTGTTTGGGTTACTTGTCTTTGGCCTTCATTTTGTATCATTCTCTTATCTTTTCCCTTTTTACCTCCCATCCCTTTCTGTGTGTGTGTGTGTGTAACTTGGCTCTTGTCGTCACATCTCTCCGTCTGTTTTGTCCCCGTTTCTCTCCCTTTCTGTGTTTTTCCTCCACCCTCCTCCTCCTCCTCCTCCACCTCCTTCTCGTCCCTCCGGTCGCCCCGTCTCTCCAGGACAAGGCTGTCCCGTCACCTCCATCGACACCCTCTCCACCCCTGCCGACCATACCGCCTCCCACACCGCCCCGCCACCTCCACCACCACCACCACCTCCTCCACCACCTCCTCTCCATCTACCCCACCTCCCTCCCCGCTCCTCCCCGGCGCCTCAGCCCGGCCTGCAGGCGGGGGCCTCCTCCTCGCTGCCCCCGGCCCTCCTCCGGCCCCCCCTCTCCTCCCTGCCCTACCTGCTCTCTCCATCCTGTCTGTCATACTCTCTGCTCAGCGCCTCTCTGGGAGCCACTGTTGTCATGCCAACCAACACACCGGCTTACAGCCCCGTCATTGCCACCCCGCCTCCGGTTAAAAACGACGTCCCCATAGTGCAGGACGCCGCAGGTACTTACCGTTCAGCGCAGTGCGACACTCAACGCCGTCCGTCACCTTGGGTCAGGGCGGTGGGGTGGGGGGCACGACAAGTGATGAACACATGGTCTGCATGCAAACCCCTGTCGTAATGTCATGAAGTCCATTCAAAGTGCATGCAAAAGTGCAACATCGGGCAGAAATCCCATGCGGGGGGGGGCGGAGTTGAGCTAGAGTCAGTTTTGAGAGGGCCTGTTTTGGGTTTGTCTGGTCTGATGCTGCAAATCTTTAAAGGGAAAAACACACGACCAAGGAACGATGTTTGACTCGAAACTTACAGTATCTGTCTCCAACAGTGAAAGGTTTCTTCTGATTCGCAGGCAGCGCTGTAAAAGTGTTGTGTTATAGTCGATGGTTTACTCTGCCTGCCCTCATCTTAAACATCATCAGGAGTTAACAAAAACACAGATCTTGGATCTGAAGCTCTGCGCGCTAACTCAGCCGTGTAGTCCCGGTTCCCGGGGGGGGGGTGCAGGAACGAGCACGCCACGGTCCCGGCCAAAGAGCTCTCCGCACGCGGTGGGGTGGGGGGGCGATGTTGTTGCGGTTTCCTTTCCGATCCTTTGTCTCACCTTCTCTTCTCCCCCCCAGGCAACACCATCTCCATCCCCACGGCGACTGGCGCCAAGAAGCGCTTCTGGATCATCGAGGACATGTCGCCGTTCGGCAAGCGCAGCAAGACGGCGTCCTCGCGCAAGATGCTGGACGAGGGCATGATGCTGGAGGGATTCCGGCGCTACGATCTCTACGAGAACTGCAAGGACCTGGGCTGCCAGTTCTCCCTGAAGGTCACCCACTACCACTGCACGCGCGAGAACTGCGGCTACAAGTTCTGCGGGCGCACGCACATGTACAAGCACGCGCAACACCACGACCGCGTGGACAACCTGGTGCTGGACGACTTCAAGCGCTTCAAGTCCACACTCAGCTGCAGCTTCCCGGACTGCCAGTTCTCGGGCAACAGCACCCACTTCCACTGCTTGCGCTGCGGCTTCCGCTGCACCGACAGCACCAAGGTGACGGCGCACCGCAAGCACCACGGCAAGCAGGACGTGATCAGCGCCGCCGGCTTCTGCCAGTTCAGCTCCAGCGCCGACTGCGAGGTGGCCGAGTGCAAGTACAAGCTCAAGTGCTCGCACTTCCACTGCACCTTCCCCGAGTGCAAGCACACAGTGGTGGGCATGTCCCAGATGGACTCCCACAAGCGCAAGCACGAGAAGCAGGAGCGCGGCGAGCTGGCGTCCTCCGCCTCAGCTGCCGCTGCCGCCACCGCCTCCGCCGGCCCCCCCCCCGGGGCCCGGGGCGGGCGCCCCCCCCCCCCCCCCCCCCCAAGCTGTTTTGACTATCAAATCAACAGGACAGAGTCAAAATGTTATCCCAGTCTTCCACTGTGCATCGTTCCACAATCAGCCGGTCCGACGGTATTTGCATTACTGTCCAACACACTAAGCGTTGACAGACCAAAAGACAAATCGTGTGATTTGCATTTCATTTCATTTGCTTTGTTCATAATTCCTGTTCATTTTTCCAGCCCTGTTGGCGCGGCCTTATCAGTGGCTAAACGCACGCTGATCCACAGACAAAGGCTCTGTCCTGCATGCTGAACATCCACTTGGCTAGATTGGGCCTGCGTCGCCCTTTCCCTATTCCCATGGTCGACAGATTATTAGAAGATATCCCACCAGAGCCTTACATCATTTAAGTTTAAAATGCGAGGGGTGAACAGCGTGGCCAGCATGGGTGGGTTTGAATCCATTTATTTAATTGAGGGGCTTTTATATTTAACACACATTCTCCTTCTCTGTCCAGAAAGGCTCAGATACTGGTGGAGTGGATGTTAATGGTCTGTGGATGGTCAGCAGACATCATTTTGAATATTGCATATAAAGTATAAAGTAACCCCTCCTAATGAGTCTTCTTAATGTGTGTGCTGTGGGATCCTGCGTAGCGGAGAGGTGTGTCTTTATACATGTCGTCCTCCACCCCTCCCACTGCCCATTTCTGGGTGTCCAAAAACTTTTGTGGTTGTCAGGCAGTTTAAGCAGACGCCAGTTATTCCTCTGTCCATCTGCCCCCAAACTGACATCCCAGGGTGAGCGGACTGAGATAGCTTCACCTGGAGACGCATCCACGCAGCCTCCTCGTCCACTCTTCAGGTAGGGTCTGTTCTGCTTCCATCCAGTTGTGGGCCCCTTCAATGGGTTCTGCATGTATTCACTGGAGATCGTTTTATTGCTTTGAATCTTCACCAATCCTGAGATTCTGAGATTATTATGTGTGGAAAAAAAACGCACAAGGTTTCTACTTATAATTTACTACTGAAATTACTTTTAAAAGTGTGTTACTTTTACTTTAAAAAATGCTTTTTACCTGTGTGTTCAGCTTCTACGATTACATTATTATTACATTACATTATGTATTATTTTATTCTAAATAGCCGCTTAGAGTAACAAAATTAAAGCAAAAACTAACAATGTGAATAGGAATATGAAATCAAGTTTTTCTTTTCAATATTTAAGTGTGGATGAATATTTATGGTTTTCAAAAATAGGACAGAAAATATAAAAAATATGAGCACCAATTAATCTGCAATAAGCGTCTTTATTAAAATACTGTATCACTTTCACCTTGGAAAATTATATGAATTATTATCATATGAATGATATGGATTAATGAGCTCATATAGTTTAAGAAGTAGACACCATAACTCATGTTTCCAGTTTGTAAATCATTGCTGTTGTGTGATTTCTGTTAATCACATGAGATAAGAGTTATTTTAAAGCTCAATCACTGGTGCTAGACATAATATATCTCATATATCACACGTATGATATCGTAATGGCAATATCTGATCGTATGAAGTCTTTAGGGTGTCCTCAAAGCTCATGAGATCATGTGTCATTTTAGACGCATGAACTTCCATGGTATTACTTCAACAATAGATACATTCTTATTAAATATATAAAATACATTTAAAGAAATCTACAGAGATGCTCTACAGATTCATGTAGGGACGTTGTTCTGTGTTGAGAACCTTCCTGAAGTCGATTCTTTCTTCAGGAAGGTTCTCAACACACAACAACATCTGGGCCTGCGGGGCTGCTCACCATAATTCAGTTGTGTACGGTAAAAACATATGAAATACCACGTTATAGTATCTGTGCTGTAACTTTTAAATATTTCTGTAAACTTTCCTTTTTGCTGCACTACATACAAACCACATTTGGCCATCTGTAAACTACAGCCATTTCTCATCCTACCCTGAGACACCCCCCTTGACCTTAGTTACTGAAAGTTGACCCAACTTTTTGCTCTCTTTTTCCTTTTTCTTTGTTATTTAAACCTTCTTTTTAAGTACAAATACATTTTATTTGATTTAGTGAAGATATTTTCTTCTTTTTGTGACACTGCAATTTCAACTAAGATATCTGTGCTTTTACTCAAGTATGACTTTCGAGTACTTACACCACTGCCATGGACACTCGAAATTGCTGTCAACCACAGTCAAATAAAAATACCAAAACGGGAAGTTTGCAGAGACCTGCTGTGTATCCTGCCCCTGAGAACTTCTGTGGTTGCGGGAACAGGTAATAGCCCCGCAACAATTAGCCCCGAGCATCACCTGAAGCCCCTTCATGCATCACTCAGACGTGGTGGTGCAGGGACGCAGCTTTCCGCTGCTGCCCTTGAAACACGACTCACCTGAACTTCTCACGTGCGCTCAAATCTCAGGAGGTTAAAACGTGGTTCTGCACCTGCGGTGTGTTTGACAGGAACCCCTCACATGGTGTGTTGGACTCTCTCTTGTCAGTTCAAACCCCAGCGACGAGCAGACACAAGGAGGATCGCTGGAGGTGTCTTTAGATGACAGCTCTTGAACTGTTGACCCGAACAAAACACTAAAGAAATAAAATCCTAATCAGCCGCTCACAGATCACCCGCGTCTGCCGTGAGCATGGAGGATTCCTCGGAGCAGACCCCCTGGGGGGCTTCCTCGGCCCTGCTCAGCTCAGACTCCCTGGGGGTGTTCGCTGCGGAGGCGGGGCTCCTGCCCTCCGTCGAGGACGGCGATGCCTTCTTCCACAACCCTGAGGTCGACTACTCCGGCCTGCCCTCCTACTTCTCCAACGCCATGCACAGCAGGGCGCCGTCCGCCTACAGGAGCACCACAGGTCAGACCCCCCCCCCCACCAACTCCCCATTATCACTATCACAATGCGTTGAAATCTCAGCTTCTCAGCGAAAGCAGAACCTGTGTGTAACAACGTGTCTCACTGCTCTTCTCCCCTGGTTGCAGTGCGTCAGCTCTACATGTCGCCGTCCCTGCAGAGCAACATGCAGTGGGCCGAAGGACCGGCCCACCACCCCATGGGCCCTGCCTACAACCCCCCCACCCCCGGCTGGAGCAGCAGCCCCCTGTCCAAGGCCCCCCTCCTCCAACCCTCCCCGGCCTCCCCCTACACCCCCAGCTCCGCCGCCGCCGCCGGCTCTTCCTTCGCCTCGCCCAGGGACGGCTACATGTCGGCGGGCAGGGACGGCGTGGAGAGCCCGGGGCTCCAGGAGGCCCTGAAGGCCGAGCGGCTCAGCCCGCTGGGGGGATCCGCCGCGGGGAGCAGCTTCCTCAACCTGACCTCCGTGGCGGGGGGCATGTACAGCCCGTCTCCCCACGCCCACCCCCACATGCTGAACCCCTACGGCTCCTACATGGGCTCCGCGCAGGATTACGGCGCCGCCGCAGCCCTCTACTCCAGCCCCGGAGCTTGGATAGGCCCCGCCTCCTACTCCCCCAAGCTCCGCAACAAGATGAGGCTCTCCCCGCCAGGTGAGGACACATGCGGGCAGCGTCACCTTATTGTTACCCTCACCGTCCTGCTTTCTCAAGTTTAGCGCAGCCAAATCGTGATTGGTGTCACTCATCCTATCCCTGGTCGTTCTTTGGTTTTCAAACAGAGGCCCGGGAGTGCGTCAACTGTGGAGCCACCGCCACCCCCCTATGGCGTCGGGATGGTACAGGCCACTACCTGTGTAACGCCTGCGGACTGTACCATAAGATGAACGGCCAGAACAGGCCTTTGATCCGCCCCAAGAAGAGACTGGTACGACGCAAGTCGCCTTTGGTTGTTGTTGTCGATACTCAGATTCATGAACGGTAAGGGTAACACACTGTGGATGACCTGTTCTGCATTTCAGATCGTGAGTAAGCGAGCAGGTACGCTCTGCGCAAACTGTCACACAAGCACCACCACGCTATGGAGACGCAACGCCAACGGGGAGCCTGTGTGTAACGCCTGCGGCCTCTACTTCAAGCTGCACAACGTGAGTCCCTTCAGAGAGCAGTCACGCTGTCCGTTCAGTACACCGTCCTCCCCGCCTGAGATGACCAGTCCCATCTTCCCTCCCACAGGTCAACCGGCCGCTCACCATGAAGAAGGACGGCATCCAAACGCGGAACCGCAAGGTGTCCAACAAGAACAAGAAGAGCAAGAAGAACCCGGTGGGCCAGTTGGTGGGGTACCCCGACATGACCCAGCCCCTTGAGGACACCTGCGGGCCCTTCTCCATGGGGCCGGGCTCCCTGCTGCCCTACGGCCACGCGGCGCACCTGATCCCCACCGCGCCGCACAGCCTGCACCACTCCGCCCCCCCCATGTCCTACACACACTATTCCAGCCCCAGCATGGTGCCAGTGTGAAGGGGAATTCATGAGGAGAAAGTCTCTCCACAACAATGCTGGTGTTCATGGCTATGTGTGTGTGTGTCACAGTTCTGCAGTAGAAATGTTTTGTTTTGTTTTCCACTGTTTCCACTGTATTGTATGCTAAGTTGGGTCATTAAAGTATATCAGGTTTGTTTTGAAAACAACACTATGTTTTTCCCAACTGGTTCATTCTGATGCTGCTGCACAATAGTCAAAAGGACATTTTCAGCTGTAAATAGAAATTGGATTGTGTATTAATTTGTGGTAAATTCCCCATTCACCACAAATGTTGTTGTTTTGTCCAGTTTTACACCTGTTGTAGTATTTTTTATATAGCATTAGGCCTAGTCAGTAGGCCTAGTCAGATTTTGGACATATTTAAGCAAGTGTGTTATGTTTCTTTGTTTGTGGTATGTTGGTTTAAGCTCAATCAAATTAAAACAAGCATTGGGAACCACTTGTGTTTGTTACTGGTGGTCCCACACCGTCGCTCACTGTCCAGAACATGAAGCTGTGTTTGTAAAGTCTGCATGACATCGCATTTGTGGTACAGCTGCACCACAAATGCAAATTACAGGAGACAAAAGCTTCCAGCCTGAACACTTCACTTAGTTTAAAAACAACTTCAATATTGTTACTGTTTCAACAAAAACAAAACACAAAATTATCCTTCAGAAAAACACCAAACAAACAACACATACGGCAGACTTCACGCTCCAACTAGCGTCTGAAATTGCTTTAGAGCCATTGTAAAATGTGCTGACTGAGAGTTGTCGGTTTGATATATATATTGAGTTGAGTGATTGTCTGATACACTCAAACAAGCAAAAGATGTAAAGCCTAGAATACATGAAGCAGTAGAAGGAAGGCCCTAGAAACTTTTAAACAACAGGGATTGCTGCATGATAATCATTACACATTTACGTGTACATTGTCCAAACAATGTAGCAACCCAGCAATTTAATGTTGAGAAGACTTATATTTCACATCCCAATGTCTGAAGCATACAGTAACTGTAATTTAATAGTTCTCAAAAGCTGTGATAGTATCTTCAATCTTTCTACGTTCACCAAGACGCGACCAGATAAAACCGAAACATTTAACTTCCTCTTTCTAACCACCAATCCACGACAATGATTGCTGAGAGGTTAAGACTTAAGATAAGAGAATCTGTGGGCAAGAAAAAAGAAGGAAAGAAAGGGCATTGTTAACCAAAGATGAAAAATATGTGGTGCTGGAAAGCAGAACTTTGTGAAGAGCGCCTGTGCGTGTTCATCTTTAATGAGCAGGGCTGGGGAGCCTCGCTCGGGACTGGTGGGCGACAGATAACTTATCACTGAGGCGCAGACCACAAGCCATCCACCTGACGGTCCCACCAGCGCTCTCACACTCACTGGCAGTTACAGTGACACCAGAGAACCATTAGCGGAGGCAGCCCGTCCCTCACCACGCCTTCCCCACCGCTCAGCCCGGTCCACCCTACCAGACTCAGGGGGATTTGGCCTCCAACGCTTCTATTCAAAAGGAACTGCAGGACGTCAAATGAAGATTGTACTGTGCGCTTACAAGCCCCCGTACCCATGCATGTCAAGATCCACATGATAGAGCCAAGACAGGTTTTAAATCTGTTTTGGGATGAAAACCAATGGCATTTCAGTGCCAATCAAGGCCCACCTGGCAGGTCATAACGGCTAGAGGTTGTCCACATAAGGAATACAACTCGGGTCATTTAGATCGAATTTCCATACTTTTTCTACCTTTTTAATGAGCCGCACACAATGTAACTCCTTTCATTGGTGGTTTGACATCATTTTACCTGCCAGAGTGGCTGTTCTCCCTAGCATGTCCAGAGGTTTTGGGAGGATATTCCTTCGACATTCCTATGAGTGTGGCGGTTTGTCTGGATAGGTTATTTACGATGCAGCGTGGAGAGTGGAGAGGCTTTATGCATGACCATAGGACTAAATCTTACCTACAGGAAGACTTGTGTGGTAGTGTTGCAGTCATGCTTTTTTTTAAGCATGCCAAACTCCTGTACAGCAACAAAAAAAGGAAAATAACTAGGTCTTACAAAATAGAAAAAGAAATATATTCTGTTACATCTTGATTCAGTTTGGAAATAATTAAAATGCCCAGATGTGCACTTTTTGTGAACATCTGGGCATGGAGCAGACCGATAAATATTGTGATGTTAGGGGACAATTTTTGGATGAAACGTCAGCATATCTGGTAGGGTGAATCCAGTTCACCAAATGAATATTTACAATATAGATACTGTATAAAATAATCAAAGTTCAGACATCATTTCTGCACCCTGGGGCCTCTTCTTGTAGAATATAACATTAGTGGGCATGATCTCATTTTGATTCTGAAGAAGTTAGGGAGTTTATTGGGGCTTCCTTAGCACGCTTTATCTATTGTTGCTGCCGGCTAAGCTCTGGGGAAATGGCAACAAATGACAGGGAAAGATTACCAACCACACGAGCGCTCCAGCTCCCTCACAAACACATCCGTTGGACGCCTCCTCTCTTCTTTTCTTGTTTTTTTTGGAGGGGGTTGTATCCACGGTTGTTCCTCCAAGTTGAGGGATGTCACTATTTAGTTTATGGCTATAACTGCTTTTATGACTTGGCTTGTCATTGTTACTGTCATTGTGACCCCCCCACCCCCCACACCCATCCCCCCCTCCACTGTGCACAGGCCATTCTAAATAGATGTAGATATTCTGTTTTAGTCTGTTTATTTATTAGTCTGTTTATTTACATATATTATTTATTTTCAGCTGTCCCCCGGGTGTTTTTACCAGACTGCTTCTAGATTGAGATCGACTGAGATGCTGCAAATTCACCATTTTAACTTGTGTAACAAAGGCTCCATCCAGAGGCAAACAAGAAGACTGCACCACTACCACACAAGTCTTCCTATAGGTAAGATTTAGTCCTATACCCGTGATGGTCATGGACCAGTACGACCGACCACACGATGAACCAAACAACTTAAACAAAGTAATTGTGTCAATCTAAATTGAATCTGCCCAGTTGCCGACCACCTTAGGAGGCCCCTAGCTACAGACCATCTGTAACAGGAGGAGCTAAGCTACAGTCTACCTGTACCAGCAGGGCCGTGGCTACCATGTTCTTGTACCAGGCAGGCCCTTGCTATGATCTACCTGTACCTATAGAGGGCCCAGCTCTGGTCTCCTTTTACTAGGAGGGCTCTAGCTACAGTCTACCTGTACCAGGAGGGCTCTAGCTTCAATACCTGCACCATGAGGGCCATAGCTACAGTCTACTTGTACCATAAGGGCCATAGTTACAGTCTACTTGTACCATGAGGGCCATAGCTAGTCTACTTGTACCATGAGGGCCATAGCTAGTCTACTTGTACCATGAGGGCCATAGCTAGTCTACTTGTACCATGAGGGCCATAGCTACAGTCTACTTGTACCATGAGGGCCATAGCTAGTCTACTTGTACCATGAGGGCCATAGCTAGTCTACTTGTACCAT
>JAOPJJ010000024.1:11239869-11250883 GCA_027122795.1 Enchelyopus cimbrius
GGGGGGGTAAATGAAAGAGTTAGTAGCCCTCTTCTTTCCCTTTGACCTTTGATCTCTGTGTGGAGGGCTTCCTGAATCCCCCCCCAACACACACACACACACACACACACGGGCACAAGAAGAGCACAGCGGCGTGAGTGACAGGGGCTGTGTGGCTCAGATAATATGAGGTGGAAATCCTTCCTCTCTGTGGCCTTCCTCAGACAGGTCACCTTTGCGTTCATTACACAGAGGAAGAGAGAAACCACCGCCACAGCACATTGCTCTGCATATCACCAAGGGTTCTCCTTTATTTTTTTCCCCTCTCTACATGAAGTCGGTTTTATTCTGCTCCTGATTGACTTTTGTTCCATGTGCACTTGTTGTAATATTGAAATCAAGAATGTAATAATGTCAATAATCGAACCACAAGCATATTGCGGTAGCCGTCACCCTGTCCAGACCAAGAGCTGGTGTGGTTCGTACGTACCATCACCGGTGCTACCACGGTTGCTTTCAACCTTTGACTGAAAATGGGATCTTTTTTCTAATGTAAAATGTGTAATTATTATTATGTTTGTCTATTTTGCTTGGGTTAAATAAGACAGCGGCCTGGGAGTGTGTGTGTGTGTGTGTGTGATACACTAGTGACAGGGATTCCTCCTCAAAGGCCTGTGAGCCGTGTTCCCCTTTATGAGGGCCTTTGACAGCTCCCACCTCCACCTTTTTGTTTAGTGAAAACAGCTCCAAACCCCCACCCCCGGTGCCCCCTGCATGCTCCTGGATCACGGGCCTCCGCCCAGCTGGCCGTGGTCACACTGGCTGTTGTTCTGCTTTGGAAAACTGTACAAAGTTTATAATAAATCTACGTCATACTGTATTTAATTGTGGCTATTCATTTAATTTGTTTTTAGTTTTAGTTTTTCTTTTGTCCTTCCTTGTAGCCATTACACCTGCTCAAACTTTGGAACAATATATAGTTGTTATTGATGGTAATACTAAATACGACATCTGACGACATGTGGAATGTTGTTAGGGAATAAATATATAAATATTACTTTTTTAAATTAACCTTAACCGCAATTCACAAAAAATAGTGAATAGTTGCGAATATAATTTAAGATTCATTTTGTGTTTTGTATACTTTGCGCAATATAAGCCATTTCTGCATGGCATGTCCTTGTGTGTAGTGTCGCGTGAGTGTCTACTAACGTGCGCACCAGTATGTGTCATCCTTAAAAAGCTGTGCATGTTGCGGTGCGGTTGTGTGTCTGTGTGCGCGTCTGAGCGCACTCATTGCGTACACGGCATCACGCGCCGACTCACGTGCAGCCCCTAGCAGTGTTGAGGCAGGAGAGGCAGAATATTGGAGAGGACAGCGGTTTGTGGTCCTGTATCACAGCATGCTGGGTGCCATTGGAGAAACGATTAGCCAGCTCTTTTTCCTCGCGTGTGATAGGCTGAGTGGCCCTGATGTAGGAGCCAGGCAGCGCTTCCCCACGCCAGCCTCCCTTCCCTGCCACCAGCAGCCAGACTGAGCCCTTAGCGCCAGAGGCTGGCTACTGAGTCAGCAGGAGGAAAAGGTGTCTGCATGGCTGGGTCATATGATCACAAGTGATAGCCGGAGACAGATAGAGAGCGGGCGTCGCAACCCGCTTGTGAAAAAGCGCCGCGCTCACAGGATTCGGGCGAGGGGGGGGAAAGCGAACATTGCCGCAGAGATGAATTTGTTTGCGGCGGGGTCGCCGACGAGGCTGTCGTCGCGTACCGAGAGGGAGTTTTAACCCTGCCTCGAAAATTAAACAGGCTGTGCTTTTGTTCAGAACGGAGCAGCATTATTGAAAGAGGTGGTTGGTGCCTCGCGGAGCCGAGTGAGTTGGTGGATGCTCATGGGGTCCTGGCTGTGTCTCAGACAGTGGACACAGACAGAGGAATGTTGGAGAGGCTGACCATTGTGTAGGGAGAGGCAGGAGGAATGCAGGCTACACTGACAGCAGTCAACACAGCCAGAGGCCTCGGGCGGGTGGCGAGGGGGCCTGCTGGCAGGACCGGGGGATGTCACACTGCAATGTTGCCCATCACTCAGATCTGTCATATCCTGCCCATTGACAATGTTGATTGTAGAGCAGTTAGACTATTCAAACAAACCTCCTAGTTTCTGCGACCTACTGACATCAGTCTGATCATTACAGATAAGGCAGAGACAAGTGAATGATTGCAAAATGGCTACCCCTGACTACAGCTGATAGGGTGATAGAAGTGGAATGAGTTCATCTTCTGGCATCATTCTCTCCATTCTCCAAATCAGCCCTAATTCAAATCAGAAACAACAGCGGTCTCTCACTGATTTGTGTGCTTGCCCTTCTGACACATGCTCTGGGTACATGTCAGCCAAGCAGACGTTTGACCCCAGCCCCCGCAAAATAACAGGACAACACCAGTCCCCCAGCTGTATGTTTTGCCTCTTATTGTGCAATGGCTGCGGCCTGCTCAGAGAGCTGCATGGAGGACAGGATGGAAGGGGGGGCTTCCTCTTTCACTTCCTATATGAGGGTCCAGTCAAGTGACTCTTTGTGAGACCGTTAGTCTCTGTGACACAGGAAAAACACCGCACCGCTGGCCGTGGTTTCCGATCAGGATGTCCAGTGCTTCTCCGCAACGAGTTGTGACACAGTGAATCACGCCGCGGTCACTGGTCTCGCACACGCGCGGTGCATGCAGACGCGGCTACGCGGACATGGCAATCTGCACCGCATGCATGCTGTTGTCCCCTGCTCTTCATGCAAAAAGAACAATCTTGGGTTTTTCTCATGTGTGGTTCATCATATGCCAGTTGCTGAAATTGTTTTTTTATCAATTGAAATCAAGGCGGGCTGAAGTCATTGCCCTAATCATCCGGTTACGTTCCTTCACTTTAAGTCCAATCGACTTTAAAGACATTTCATTCACCACCACTCACTGCGGTCGTATAGTAATTACACGTCTATGGGACACTGTCACATGACTGCTGCTCCTTCCGAGTGGATTATTTTGCAGCCTTGGAGCTGCAATAAAAGCTGCTATGCTATCTTATTGGCTGTTATAAGGCACCTACCTAGCTTCCTTGGGACCTGTTGTTGAGCGTGTTGGAGCATGAGCCCCTGTGATATGATAGGATAGCCCTTCTGATAAAGAACCCTGTCACGTTTGACTGGGCGCCGCTGAGAAGGGAATTTGACGAGGTCCTGTACCACAAGAGACTGGACTTTGGAAACAGAGCAGCGGCTGACCTCCACTATGTAATAATTATACAGGTAGTATACTTCACCGTGTAACTGGAATGCCGTAAAAACATGGCCAGGTTTGACGACAGAGAGGGAAACAACAGAATGTTTATAAGGCATTAAACCACAAGGCCAAAGTAGGAATTAGCATGAGATCACTGCTCATTGAAATACTCCTTGTTTTAATCCGGGTGACGACTGCACACTATGTTCCTTTTATTTCCATTTTCCGTGTAGTGCTGCAGTTTGAATTGCACAACAGAGGGAGCCAGCACAAAGTTGAAACATGTTTTTTTAATTAACCGAGCAGGACGACGAGGAGTGAGACCGCAGTCAAAGAGTCAGAAGGCGACCATTTTGTTAGAAGAGTCTGAGTGAGTGAGTGAGTGAGTGAGTGAGTGAGGAGGAGAAAGGAAAGGAAGAGGAGAGTGTATCCGAGAAATGAGCTGGCAGGTCTGCTTTGCCCGGGCTCAGCAGCCGTAAACAAGACGGGAAGGAAGGGAAGAAAGGGAAAGGGGAAGAGTAGAAGAGAGAAAGAGGGGAGAAAGGATCAGGCATTCGCCTGGCATGTCATTCTCTGGTAGGATTTCCTGCTCTGTTTTATGGGGGTCATGCAGCTGGCAGGCGCCCTCCTGTTTCTGTCCGTAATGATGACAAGCGTCCATTAGTGCACTGTAGAAACACGAGCCAACCCCCCCCCCCCCCACACACACACACAAACACATAGACACACAAGCACACACACACACACACAAATGCAACACTCGCAATGGCCTCTTCCCTTTCCACAGCTCCTGGCCCCTAACGCTGCCTAACTATCTATAGGGCAGATAATTGTGGCTCTCGGTTGCTTTTGGCAGAGGCTCTGCTGATCAGGGGGATTGAGCCTCTGCTCGGACGCCGGCGTTGGGTTCTCTGCTGACTGATAAACAGCTCCAGGCCTCTAGGGGCTGTAGTCTGTCTCCGTATTGTCCACTAGACTTCCCCCCCTGGACAGGTAAAAGGGGACTTTGGCTCTTTGGCACGAGGGCTTTTGTATGAAACATTAAACTGTTATCACTGCTGGTGAGAGATTAAAAAAAAATAGTGTTATGTAATGAGAGGTGTAATTTGACCGTGACCTACTGCAGCTCTGTTTAAGATCAACAAACCTATCTTGCACTAAAGCGAACAGTCGTAGGCGTACTCACCCCCGTCCCCCCCAAAAAATGGTTGCAATATAGGCCTGCATTGGTGCAATGTAACGTTTCAATGCATTCAATGAAAGTTAACATTGAACGTATCGAAAAGTAACTCAAGAACTTCACTGGACATCAGTGGATTTGAAAATGTGGTTGGAGTGATGGCCATTTACACTGGACATGTTGCTCAGTGATTCCAAGATTATAAAATCAGTGTGTGAGTGTGTGTGTGAGAGAGCCGTAATCATACATGTTTGTTGTACTGAGACTTTGTGGAACTGGGTGTGTCTCCCTTTAACCGATGTGTCATGTTAACAGGCCTCTTAAGTAACCCCTGCCACCACTTCTTCTATGCCTTCCTATCAAACGCACTGAGAAGTTCTCCGTGTCAGCCTAACGGTTACTTGGCTCATAATTATGTCTTAATTCACTCAACCCTAAATACTTTTCTCCGCTGTCAACGCGTGTAAAAATGGATTGGGAATCTGACACTTTGCATAATTATAAACTGTTCATTCTTAGAATTGAAACTGTGAATCTGATTAGTTCTGTGGTTGGGCCTTCGTTTGACACACCAAAGTAAATGTGAGCTTGTATCTGTATTCAGTGAATGTTTGGAGCACGGGTACAGCACTGCCTTGATACGATAGTGGAGCTCTGGGCTGTTTTGTTCTGCTGAGGAGATAGAGGAACTAGAATGTCCTGTGATTTAATGGGGAGGGAAAATGAAAGCCCAGACAGTAATTTCTCTGGAAGGGAAATGAATCGAAAGAAAACACGTGTGAACTCAATTCATGGGATCCAGCTTTCACAATGGACCCTTTTTGACATAGCCTAAATTGGTGACAAATGTAAGCAGTTACTGATTTGATCAATATTAATTTGACCAGAATACTGAGCACAGCCCAGCAGTAATTCCTAGAGATCTACTTGTCTCCCTTCTAGACACTAATAAACATACAATTTTATCAGATAATTACAGCTAATTAAATAAAAAATAAAAAATAAAACTGTAGATTGTACTGGCCAGTTGTTGCACACATTTCATTTGTTTACTGAATTAAAAATAATTCCAATTAATTTTCTGTATGAGGCCTTACCATCTTTCTTAATGTGCATTTTATATCTGATTGGTAGGCGAGCTGGGTCAGGCACTGTTGTTTGCTAACTGCAAACATACTTTGTATAAATACAAGCAGCTAAATTTTGCCTGGCTTTTTGTGAAATAGCTTTAGCAACACAGAAAAAAGCTGCCCACAGGACATTGGTTACTATCCCCAATACACAGAGCAGGAGAAACCCAATTTTATATTTAAATAATAGGGTGTAATCCTGTTTTGGCTTGGCATATTTTCCCTTTCCTGTGCGAAATAGGATTTTTGCACAGGAAACTAAATAAACCTTAAATTCTATATAATAACCGTATGAGAATGCAGTAAATGAAAGACAATCATTTTGGAAACACATTTTTGTATATCAGCAAATAAGGAGATTGTAAGAGCTATGTTACGAAGGGAATACAATACCCAGTCCTGTCTAACTAAAATACTCAAGCTATCAACAAGTAAACAAATACTATACACAATACTTAAAACATTCACTGAGGACTCGGGGGTAAACCCCTAGAGCGACCTTCGACCTTTACATAACAGGTGAACAACAAGGCGGTACAACTATTGCGAGAACATTCCCCTTGTTACTGTCCCACACAGATTCAGACAGCCATATACTCATCTACACACATCCATGACTGAGAAGCCATCAGTCTCACCGTCCTCAGCTATGAGGGTGATCAAGTCCAGTCATTAGCACTTACGCTTAATTTTAAGGGTCATTCAAGTGGTGTAATTTGGTTTTATTGTTTTGATCCCAAATTACAAGAAATGTGTGCGCCTACTTTGAAGGTGCGGAAAAATGTCATATGGTAAACAAACTACAAAACAAATCGGACATTTCACGACACATAAGCATTATAATGACCCTATAAGGTCATCTAATGACTTACAAAGTAGGTTAGGTATTATTGACCACTGACTTGCATCTGTGCCTGGTTGGCATAGATTTTATTGATTAACCAGATAAAACAAGGGTTTTTTTCTTTTCTTTTTTAAGGATTGAATCCGTCAATATTCTTTTCAAGCCAGCTGACGACGGCGTTGCACGGAGTGGCGGTTGAGTCGTTTTTTTCTTTTTGTTGTTTATTTATTCTTTGCCCTAGCTGTCGGTCGGTCGCTGTGGATTCAGTGGAAAGCAGCAGCTCTGGGCTTTCCCACAGAAGGAGAAGGAGAAGAAGAAGAAGAAGACACTTTGAAATGAGATCACCCACAATGCCCTTTATCAAGCGGGCACACACCTGATAAAGCTGTCAGGAGAGACCTCCCCCTCCACCTTCAGCGGTATTATTCATGGTCCATGCTGGTAAAACAAACCTCAGAAGAACCTCGGCGCTCTAAGCCCTTAAGCCTGATCCTGGTTCAATGCTTCATCAGCATTGATACAATGACTTACATCTTCAAATGAAGAGACACACAGCACACTTTCAGGATTTCTCTGTCGTCCTTGGAAACAAAATATCCTATTACGTGTTTTATAATCATAGTTCCTTTTTTTATAATTAGAGGATTTTTTTTGGATGCATGTCAATTTCTGTATCCTTCAGCAATATGTGGTATCTTATTGTTGTCTCCCTTTTCCTGTGCTTTCTGACTCGCCGATCCCCTCAGGGCTATTTTGACGTGTGCATGCATATCTATCTGCGCTGCCATCTCTCTGCAGTATATCCATGTCAGCAGTTGGCCGACGCAAGAGCATGAGAAATGTAGAGAGCTCAGTCCTGGGTGCACCCAAATAGGGGTTGGGAACGCTGTAAACACTTTTTCTCCATGAAGGTGGGTGTGTGTGTGTGTGTGTGTGTGTTTGTGTGCGTGTGTGCACATGTGTGTGCGTGCGCGCGTGTGTGTTGTCACTCTGGAAAGGTGGCACATGGAGCCTTCCCACAGGACTGCTCCCCCCCCCCCACACACACACACTCACTCCTACATGAGCAGTCACACTCTCACACCCTACCCCATGACAGGTGCCTTATCACCGCCCGCATCAGCAAAGTTGGTTTAGTTTAGGTAATTCACCCTGCAAGTGTTTAAAGGATTAAAGATACTAGGGAAGTCAGGGCTATGCGACCCATGTCAACACTCTCTGGTGTGACTTCTTGAGTCTGTCTTCGTCATGGACCGCTTCTGCTATAAACACTTGAGCTCCTTCTTCAAAGGAGCTGTTTGTTTTGCAATCCCTCTCAGCCTAAACGGTGCTACCATACAGACTCTGAAAGCGGATATGTGGATCCTACCAGGGGCAGTGGAGCCTTGCATTATTTTATTTCAGATGATTGAGATACTGTGCATAATGTGAATTAGGAACACAAACCCCAAACACGGATATAATTACTTCCATAAGCAACTGCATTTGTCACTAAATTGTCACTTATTATCACGTCTCATAGAGTTACATCCAGACAGGAGAAAAGTATGTTGCCCGGAATAACCACACCTATATTAAACTCACTCCTCCATAATGTGTTATGCCAGCAGAGAGGGATTTCATCTATGTTTGCGTCAGAGGGTGCTGGCAGGTTTGAGTGGAAGGACCAGCGTTGTCAAAGTGGCGCTTCTTTAACTCGACTGTACCCACTTTTAGACAGCTGTGCTTGGGGCGATGTTTCCCAGATTTGCGGTGGGCAGCTTTTGGTCCGTAGTGGAGCGTGCGCTGCAGTGGTGTGCACTTATGGTCATTGTACTTTTAGTTAGCTAACTAAAACGGATTTTTTTGTTTACTGGAAATAGTCATAATTCGTACACCATGAAAAAAAGTGTTTAAGAAAATGAATGATGAAGGAACATAAATAATAGGGTTTTTTTCCAGTAGCAATCTGAATTGTGAAAATACGTAAACAAAAACAAACTCAATAACAACAAAAACATAATCAAATTTATCAACAAACAAAGTTATCTTATAAGTATAAATTCTCTTATTGGTATAATTGAATGAGAACAACAATTTAAAGTAACCCCTCCACAACAACCACACATTTGCATACATTTGAACAAAGCCACGTTACATTTGGTTTGTATTTTAGAACGTTGTGCAGAATGATGTACTGCAAAGGGCAAACCCCTTATAGATCATGTATAACATACTAACGCCCTCAGTCGTTAGCTGCATAGTGTCTCCATCCTTCCTCTCAATAGTCCTCCTCTACCCCGTGTCCACATCTGTGGACATCATTGCACTAATCTGGAACCAATGTGTGATCACAGTAACCAGGCCGAAATGCTCACGCTGACAGCGGAAGGATGGGAGCAGGGTGGTACTGCCCTAAACATGGAGAGGCAGCGCTCAGTTTTTATGCGCCGGATATCTGGAACAAACTGCCAGAAAGTTGTAGGTCTGCTGAAACACTCACCACTTTTAAATCCAGATTAAAGACATTTATGTTTGCTGCAGCCTTCCCTTAAGTCAAATTATATCCTATTTTAACTTGTTTTAATTTCCTTTTATGGTGATATGCTTGTATTCAAATTGTAATGCTTTTGATGCTCTATGTATGTATGTATGTTATGTATGGGTGGGTGTGTATGTGTGGTGTGTATGTGTATGTGTATGTATGTGTTTTTATTAAGATTTTATTGTATTTTAATGCTTTTATGTATTTAAAGCACATTGAATTGCCTTGCTGCTGAAATGTGCTATATAAATAAACTTGCCTTGCCTTGCCTTGCCCAGAACCAGGAGAGGAGCGCCCGTCCCCCTGCGCGCCCCTCTGGTCCGGGCCCGCTCGGTGGCGGCGGCCACCCGGGCCCTGCGCTGAGAGGCTGACCTTGCCTTCGGCCCTCTGGCTGCCTGACAGGACGGCCGCAGAGCCGTAGCAGGACGGCCGTCCTCTGAGCGAAGGCAGCCGAGAGGCGAAGGGCAGAGAAGCCTATGGAATATCAATGTGTGATGCTCTCAATTAAGATTAAAGCTTTGAATAGAATCCTATGGAGGCGCTTCTCTAAGAAATGCTTGACATTTTACCCTTGCTGACTCCGGATAAAATAGTGTCATGTGCCACGAGCAACGGCGCTACGCTAACTACTCCCACTCTGCGCAGCTCCTCAGCAAGCTTTCCATTTGCAGGATTCATTTTGTAGATATTGACTTATGCCACGGCCACACTTCTAAGAAATAAGTGAAATGGATCATCTTACTGCCAGTGGATGATAAGAATAGTGAAATATGGAAAAGCGTGCAGATCAGCAAAATGACAAACTAGTGGTGGTGGGGTGGGGGGGGTGAATATGAGGCAGTGACGATTAAGCCTCACAGACACATTCCCTGCAGCCGAATAAAAAAATGTGAAGAGGGAGAGACGTTTTTTTTTCAACCTCTCTTAAAAATGCCTTTTAAGGACGAGCGACCCAAAACAAACAGCTCCCTTATTAGCAAGAAAAACACCTGACAAGCTAATATTCAAGGGCTCAGCGCGCCTTCTATCCTGCGTGGTAATTAACAGCACAAGGTTGTCCTTTGAATATGTAACATATATATTAAACATGGGGTCCGCGTGTTGTTTATGAGCGTAGCGCTGGATGCGTTCCGATGATATTGCTGTTTACAAGCAGGGACAAAGACCCTTCTCTCGTCGGTGTCTGTCGGAGCCGGTCCGTTTAAAAAAGATAATAATAATGGAATGGTTAAAAACATTGAATGCATCAGTTTGAGGATACGATGACAAATATTAGCAATGGATGCTTTTGGCTCCATTAAATGAGTGGAGGAAAAAACCCTTTCTGCTGACATCATTGTGTGTGTGAGAGCCAAGTCCACTTCCTTGTTGTGCTTGTGATAAAAAAAAACACGCCAGAGTAAAAGCATTCTGTGAGCCCTTTATTTACTAACACATTTACGAACAGAGGGTCCTCCTGCCTTTTGCATTGCTGCTTATTTGAGTGAACAAATGAATCCCCTTTGTGGCGTGGCTTCATGTTTAAAGCCGGTGGAATATATCATCTCTGTAATGGAGACAGCAGGGAGAAACAGTGAAAAACAACATAGAAAACGAGATCCAAAATGGAGCCCATCATGTAAACTGCACCTCCTGATAAACAGAATTCCACATCACGCCCCAACTCTGCAGTTAACTGAATCAATGCAATTCCAGTTGTGCTGATCTTGCAGACCAGGGCCCTTCCCCCCTCATCCTCACACACAGACGTGCGAGGCGGGATCGCTTGCTCTCTCCTCTCTCGCTCTCTCTCTCTCTCTCTTTCTCTCTCTCACACACACACACACACACACACCCTCCTCCGCCTCCTATTCTCCCCTTTTCTCCGCTGCTGCTACCGTCTACCCATCGTAACACATTAGCAGCAGAAGCCATCACACAATCAAGACATGGCGACGTGTAAGACGTCAGCCCAATTTGTTTCCCTCCTCACAGCTACATCACATTAGCCGGGTGGCAATACCCTTGAGCTAAATCCAAGTTCGCGAGGGGGCAGCAGGCTGTTGGACAGGAAGGCCGCCGTGTCAGCACATTTCAGGTGGGGGGGGGAG
>JAOPJJ010000024.1:11252446-11263601 GCA_027122795.1 Enchelyopus cimbrius
GCTCACAGGCTCTCTCTATGTCTCTCTCCCTCTCTCTCTCTCTCTCTCTCTCCCTCTATCTCTCTCTCACTCTCTCTCTCTCTCTCTCTCTCTCTCTCTCTCTCTCTCTCTCTCTCTCTCTCTCTCTCCCTTGGCCACGGTAACACCAACCTTTGGACGTGGCTACCACTCCCCTTAATAGCTCAATCTGACAGATCATTTAAAAGCCCGCTGCCACAGACAGATGGGTAATGGATTGCATGGCAAATCAATGCCCGGATCAATGGAAGACATGCATCAATAAACAGATAGAGAGCTGTTGAAATAGATACCAGGGCTGCTGCTGCGGAGCGACGTGGGACGTTAGCACGGGCGTGTGGCAGGAACAAGCACAAGCTAGCGGCTTGTGCTTGTTCCTGAGTTGATAACCGGAACGCGCACGCACACACACACACATACACACACACACAACCACACACACACAACCGCACGCACACATAGACGTCCCGTTCTTGTCCGTACTACCTGGATATGAACTGGGACGGCCGTCGTAGTGTTGTTGGTAACACTGATGGTGTTGTTGTGTTTGTGAAATAGATAAAGAAAGACATAAGTACAAGGTGTATCTGAGGAACAACAAGGCCCCGAGAGTGTTAGAACAACACGGAACCACACAGTCACACGCCAGCAGGGACTAAATACAATCTGATCTGATCCAGGACAGGAATGGGAAAATATAGACATAAGCAAACAGCGACCTGCTTTTATCAGAATAGGGGGAGGGAATTCCTTGGATATACAGATAATCTAGGAAATAGTGCTGAACTAACACACTGCCGCGAGGTGCTTTTGTAACCAGGTAACGGGGATGTAGTGAAGCCACAAGAATCCCATGAGTAACGACTGACTCATCTCACCATGCCAGATGTCCCGAGCCCCAGTGGTTCTGTCTCTCCGGCGTGTTGAAACAGCCTACCAACGCTGGGAGTACCATGGGCTAAACACGGCAGGCCCTGCCGTCCCGTACTTCCTTGGTTAGAATAGGCTTGCGGTGAACGGTGAATAAAGGGGGTGATTTCACCACATGGGGTCTGCTGGGGAGACCTGAGCTTGTATTCCTTGAGCAAGTGGTGAGACGCTACAGCTGTTTCACAAGGGCTTCTGCCATAAATCTCCCGCGTAAGGCTGCTTTAAGGGGCTGTGTGTTAAGGAGCAGCTGTACCTGTCTAAAAATAGCAGCTCCCCTTGCTGTTGGACGGTGTGTGTGTGTGTGTGTTTATGTGGTTGTTTGTGTGTGTGTGTGTTTATGTGGTTGTTTGTGTGTGTGTGTATGTGGTTGCTTGTCTGTGTGTGTTTATGTGGTTGTTTGTGTGTTTCTGTGTGTGTGTGTGTGTGCCACGTGCACGGGTCCGTGCATGTGCGCATGTTAAACCTTGCCGTGCAGTTAGCAAAAAATAGGCCCATGTACATTAGCTCTCCACCTGCAGCGGCCCACAGAGCAGAGTGGCATCAGCGCTTTCCCAACAGGGAGTGACAGGCTATCACCCTGGCTGAATGTGCGTGTTACTGTCAGGATACTGACTCACTCAGCCCCAAACAACCAGGCCCCCGGCCGGCAGCATAGCCCTGACCGCACGGTTTTCTGGGCCTGGGGGTGCACTTATTTTCCAATGAGGTGAACATTCATTATCAGTGTTTTGTGGCCTGGGGCGGAACGACGCAAGCGCTTCCTCCTTCACCACCTCCACCTCCTGCTCGTCAGGGTGGTGACAAGTGTCCGTTGCCCTCATGGAAAAACAAGGCTGAGATGGCCTGGACAACAAGATTCATCATGACAGGGACAGTTGATAAGGCCGACCGCTCACCGCACCAACAGTTGTTGGAGCGGTGTTCTCGTTTTTTTTAATTAAAAGCAACGACCGGATTTCTTAGGTACGTCCAAGCTGATTAAGGTTGACCAATGAGGTTGTGTGTGTGTGTGTGTGTGTTTGTGTATGGGTGTGTTTGTTTGCGTTTGTGTGTTTATATTTGTTTTATAGCTGATAACAAGGAAACAAGTAGACAAGTAGTGTGTGTGTGTGTGTGTGTTTGTGTGTGTGTGTGTGTGTGTGTGTGTGTGTGTGTGTTTAGGTGCAGGGTAAATGTAAGTGTAAAATACCAAGTAAGAAGCTTTGCTTTATTGGGGCCCAACGGCGCCCCGGGGAGAAGGCAATAGCTTACATTCTGACTACTGAAGGGTCAGTAATCAAGCCTCAGCCTCATCAGCCGCAGTTGGACTAATTAAAAGCCCCACTTGTAGAGACACAGCGCCCATTCACCCTGTCAACCAGCGTCCGCAAAGCAAAACCAGAGCAGCGTGGAATAAAAGGACCTCTCGTTGTTATGTTATCGCTCGCTTAATATCTTCCAGAACCACAACACCGCCAAGCCTTTGCATTCACTTCATTATTTAATTGTGTCTGCCGCGTTTCCTTCTGTACTCACCCACTCCCATCTCAAATCAGGGTTATGGTTCAGGCCCTCGTATAGAAACGGGTATATTTTAGGGATGTTGGGCGATGTGTGATGTGTGAGGGGCCGGCGGAAGACGAGCTAATCAATACCAGGCAATGAGAGGGGCAGTATAACTGTAACCTGTGATGGATACAAACGACATGTTTAATTGGGAGGCTGTGGTTGGCCTCCCTGCTTTATGCGGCCCATCGGGACCCAGCAGGGGGGAGAGGCCGCTTGGCCATGAAACCAACTAACTCATCTGTTTAGGACACATCGATAGACACTTCTTCTGTGGCAAATTGAAAACTGAATTCAATTTCTTCTACATTTATTAGATTTATATTGAGTTATACATGGTTAATTAATGTATTTGACATTAAATGACTTCCGCATTGAGAGGTAGTTAAGTTTAAGTATTACATTTTATTTGGGTTCATATAGGCCTAATCCAATATCAAGTCGAAATTATTACGTTTAGCCAGAATTCACCAGTATGAGATGATTCCTATGAAGATAATGGATAATCATAACAAAAAGACATCACTTGGTGGCAGTGTCTACTCTCTATAGCCACCACCTAATCATTAAAAAAAACACCCAAAAAAATAGAATTTAGTGTAGTGGCAGTTTAGTGTTAAACAGACAAAGTCCCAGTAGCGAGGGGATGTGTCGATACAATATATCTATATTATCTATACACATATATACATAGCCTATATAAATATAAACATCCAATCAGTGTAATTTAAATAAAAATATATAGTATACATACAATTCATGATATTAATTGCAGTTGAACAAATATAGTATATCACTTTAAATATTGTGTCATTTTAAATATAGCCTTTTAGTATGCATCCTAATATCAGGGCTGATTGTCTGAGACGCGGTCCGTGCTTCATTTCATTTCCAATTCCAGAGCTCTCTCTGGTGGCTGGGGGGAGGCATGACGCGGCCACGAGGCGAGCACGCGCCCCCGGGCATAATGTCCTGTGAGTGGAGTTGAGAAAAGCAATCGAAGGCGTGGAAATATTTTGCACATTGTCACGTTATTAGGGTGAAATTTTACCAACGAGTGGAAAATAATCTGCGCGGATTGTTGTGTGCTGCGCGGGTCCCCTACTGTTTCCTTCATTACTACACGACTGGATGTCTCGCAACAGCCAATTAAAATCAACCACCCTCCTCTCGTGCATTAACACCACTCCATTTACCCGCCGAACAATTCCCTTAAGTGCACGATTTTTACATAATAAATACGACAGCGTTTTGATGTGCCTGACTTGCGAGAGATGCGCACACACATCATTCATAGACATTGACACACACACACACACACACACACACACACACACACACACACACACACACACACACACACACACAGAGGGTTTGCTGGCAAAACTCCCACTCCCACATATTTTAGTGAGCAGCTCCATTTAGGCTAGCCATACGACTGATAGATTGAGCTAAATCTATCAGCATACTTGGCAGTGATCACCTTATTTGGAAAATTACAGTAGCCTGCAACCACGAGGTGTGGTTTCAGCAGTTGGAAACTATGTGGATAGCATAATTGCCCCATTGTCCCAATTCATTATACGTATTATATAATGTACATCATAATTCTACAAAGTGTTTGAATACCAATAAATACTATTTTCATACATTGAAAAATAGATTCAATTTCAATTATTGAAATTATGATTTTAGAAAAAGGTTGCCATATAAATTGGGCAAAATGATTAAGGTTTGTCCATTTAAATATACTTAGGCTTATATAAATAAGAACTAAATATAACACAATATAAATAATGTCAGCTAAGCTACAATGCGAGTACATGTTGGTGTTGGTGTGCGGTAAACGGAGTTATCTGTACTGCACTTTAGTGCCTCGTTCTCCTCCCTCGCCTTTAACCTCGAATTATTCTGAACTCTAGTTCTCTCTGGCTCTCTGGTATCAACTGCCATGCCAGCACCTCAGGTGATGTCTGCCAACCAATCAGAGGAGTGCACAGAAGCAACAAGCCATCGGTGTGGATTCTCTGGCAACTTTCCCTCTGAACTATTTGTTAAACATTGAATGCACATTAAACTAATTTTAGCCAGAGAGAGCAAAAGTCAAGACAGTCTCAGTCAAAAGAGTGAGGAAAACAAACCAGAGAGAAATAAAAACAAGTGGAAACTAGTGGAAATTGTTTGCCATCTCTTTGCTTTGTCTTTTCATTCTTCCAACTGAAAACTCACTCATATTTCATGAAAGAAGTTTCATTTTTTTAGTTTTAGTTTTAATTTGTCATTGCTTGATAAGAATGTAATCAAAATATTCAAACACATGCTCCGTTAATTTTATGGAAATTGTGAAGTCTTGTTTCCATGTGAGTACAGCATTCAAAGACATTGTTAGTACTGTAACTGTGTTAGAGGGATATTTTTGATCATAGAATTGGATTTATTCGGGAATTTTGTACATGTAGTTACAGCAGGTAGCACATATTTCGAAGTACTATAATTATATTATTTTTCAGTTTTTTCTTGGGGTTTGAATTCATTTGTTCAACCACATTTTCACAACGCTACCCATCTCAGTGGATGGTATCCCTTACAACAACAAACACAAAGCATTATTGCACTTCTCATAACTCGATTTCTGGGTGGTCTTAATTAGGCTGCTCTGGTATTGCATCATCCAACGGTCTAACACCCACACAGTCAAAAAGAACAAAAGTGAAAAAAACGTACAAAGACAAAAAGACACGTAGACATAAAAAGAAGGCACAAGATTGAGGTACATAAAGCTACTATTTCAGAAAAAAAGTACAGTAGTGTTCAAATTCCCCAGCACACCCTAAATCAACCATAAAAACCCCTACATCTTCCCTGGAAACCTCCTGAAAGCGTTTAACCCTTTGCATTACAACAGAAAGATATATCTAGTGGAGACATCTGGCTCTTGGCCATGTGCCCGTGCTCACATGATCCCCGGCCGGCATCCCGGCGCTCCGCTCCTTCCCACACTCTGGCTGCGCCCTGGGCCGGGTCGGGACGTTGGTGACATCCGCCAGTTCCCTCCTCTGAGACAGCACGCTCGCCATGCTCTCCAGCCGGCTGCGGATGGACGAGTAGTGGCGCTGGCGCTCTCTGCTCAGCTTGGTGAAGCAGTCCCTGAGGCTGGCGTCCGCATCAGGAGCCCCTGCCGGGTTGCGGGCCTCCGTCGGGGGTCTGGGGTCGGACGCCCGCCGGGAGGGAGAAGCGTGGTCGGGCTCCCCGGGGCGAGGGCTGGCCGGGTCCGGGGCGGGGCTTGTGGGTGGCTCGCGGTCGGCCGCTGCGGTCGTGGGTGATGGATCGACAGTGCTAGAAGATACGTGGTGAGGGCTGCCCGGGCGGCCCAGGTCCTCGGGCTCCGTCTGAGAGCCGCGGTCCACCGTGACACAGCGGGCCTGGGTGGCGACCTCGCCGGAGGGCCCGGGTGTCGGGGCGATGGGAGGCTCGCTGCAGCTCTCTAGCATCTCCTCCACATGCTGCTGCTGCTGCTGGTTCTCCGCCAACTCATCCCTGAGCATGGATGAATCTGACACGACCTCTCCGGTCAGGGGGTCACGGTGCGGCTGGTGGTCCGCCGCCTGGGCCCGGGGCTTGCGGCCTGGCGTGCTGGTCAGGAAAAGCGCGTGTGCGGGCCCGTCTCTGGCGCTGTGCGGGGAGGACGTGGCGTTGGTGTGTTTGAGGAGGAGGAGGCGCTCGTGCGCGCCGCTGGTGCGTGCGCGCGGGGGAGCTTGAGTGCTGATGGGCAGCGACTGGGCGTAGAGGATGCGGAACTCCTCGTCGAACTTCTCCGTGATCTGGCCCGACAGCTCCACGAGGTTGCTGCTGTTGAGGCGCCCGTCTGTCCAGTTGAACCTGCCAACACCGAAAAACACTATTTTCTTACGCGGTCGAAGCACGGTGTGGTGAACTGAGTGGACAAGGGTGGACGTGATGATACTACATGATGCTAGCAGCTCCCTACACTGCCACAAATGAGAGCAGGGTAGAGTAGAAAGTAACAATTATCCTAAATACATAATATACTGTATTGTTTGTCTCCCACCTCACTGGGGGGGGAGGACTACCTGTAGGAACCGGTTGCCACGCGATTTCCATCGATAAGCATGAAGCGTTCATGGACCTTCCCAGATATACTGGCTCCTGATCTCAGATAATATGTTGTGCCACTGAGAGATCGCACTCTCATTTGCTGTATGAAAAAAAAGAAAAAAGGGAGAGAACAAATTGGTAGGTGGAACAAATTAATACAAAAATATGTTAAATGGTTTCCAATTGTCCTGGGGCGTGCGGGACAAACCCCGCCCTGTGCACACAGGGCTGACATACCCGCAGGTCGTCCAAACGGATGCCTGTGTTGCTGCACATCTTCAGGAAGGCAGACACGCTGCCCTGGTCGAGCAGGACGTAGACCGGCACGTTTCGGTGGGCGCATGCCTCCTGAAGATCTTTGAAGACATCCAGGTCTGTGAGTGAGTCAGTAACTATGGCAATCACCTGCGATGGAAAAGTACCAAGGTAATACAATGGAATTCATTTTAGACTGCAGCCTTGCAGTACTAGATGGGGGCACATGATTGGGTTTTTATTTTTATTTTATTATTGGCAAATCCAAGGCCCCCGTTCAAACGCGGCTCCGTGGGACTCTGTCACACACGCACCATGTAATGTGCACGCTGATGAGCTTTCTATCGACTCTGGTCTGTTACCATGGCAATGAGCTGTAAAGATTGGTCAGCAAACAAATCACTTCTGTGCTGGAGACAAGTGGGCCCATTGTCTTCCCAAATTCTGGAGCTGCACTGCTCAAAAATTATATCTTTATTTATTTGGGTTGATTTTTTGTTTATCTGTGCTATGAATATTTAGACGGAGCGCACAATCCGAAACTGATAACATCTTGCGTTACAAAACCTGATGATCAAATCGTAATAACCCCACCAATAGATGCAGATTAATGTAATACACGCCTAGCTGTCTGCTACAACCATTGTACAAGACTAACATTCAAGATGGTAACGACCAAACATGGTGCGGGATTAGTATAAGAGACAGTAAAATGTTAGATATAAAATGCATAGCCTTAATCGTTGAGCGTGGGTATGGTACCGCATTTCTATTGGTTGCGCTCCCTTTCACGCACGCTCCTTTCTATGACGCGCAGGTTGAATGTTAGGGCGCATCATGTCAGGTTGGGGCGCATCAAGAGGGCGTGGCGGCACAAGTTCACAAGACTGGGCAGCGTTCAGGAACACGTTGATTCTCTCTATGTGCCGCTCTCTCACTCTTTCTATCTCTCCATATATACATAAAAACGTGTGTGCGGGCAGCACATAATGGCTTGTACATGGTGACGTCCATTGGGGAAGAATAGGGAATCCCATAGTTCACTGATGCATAGGCCTTCATTTGAGATACTGTGTGTGTGTGTGTGTGTGTGTGTGTGTGTGTGTGTGTGTGTGTGTGTGCGCGTGCGTGCGTGCGTTCTATAACTTTACAATATGGTTCATAACGTTATGCAAATAGAAAATATGTGTTTACATTGCATTTCTGGCAAAAACCATACCTCTTTTGCACTTTTAATCATTCGCCGTGCAGCTTCCTTGCAGCTGTAAATGCACTCTCCGTAGCTTGGCTGGAAATGTGCAACGGCTCGGGTCACTCCTCGGTAGGAGCCTGAGGTAAAAGCTGGCCATCCGACCTCCAGCATCGGGGGGTCAACATCAGAGATCTCTGGGAAATATGTGACGGAGGAGCAGTCCATTGAACTGCTCACTGAATGCTCAAAGTCATCCCCGTGGATGGAGGGGCACCGCGGGACCACCGCCCCACGCACTAACCGCCGCACTTCCTCGTCCGATATGAAGTTGGGAATTCTCTCTTTTTGGAGAAAGTCCATGAACTTGTCGACTCCGCACGAAACAAGTTCCTCCAAAGCCAGCCGGTGACTTTCGTTGTACAGCTCCTGGAGGTTCAGATTGTTATTCTTTTTGGCGGCCCAATTGGCAGGTGAATCTTCTAAACGCTGTGACAAGGCCATCCTTGTAACTTTAAAACTTTCCCCGAAACGTATGGGCCTTAAAAGGGGACGAGGATTGAGAATACAAATTCGTATTTTAGCATTTCCCTCTGCTCCCGCCCCTCCGGTCGTGTCACAGATCACCATTGGCCAGGCCGCTGTCGTCAACGCGCCCGTGCGTTCCGGCCATGCATTGTGAGACTGTCACTCAAAGCCAAGCCGACGCTCATTGGCTCATTCGGAGGCAAACAAACCTAAAGTTCCTTCCTCCTCGACTCACCCGTATCTGGTTACACTACTGTACGACACCCACATGGAACGAACGACATTACTCAATGACTACAACTGACGTGGAAACAGATAGTACGCACGCTATAGAATTGTCGGCCTACGATATACGTGTAGGTCACATATATGTTATATCTGTCATAACGCGTACGTGTTATACAATGTATAAGCACACGTAACGACATTATTTATGTTCTTGACGTGGTCTTGTCATCGGATGATTCCCAATGAATAAGATAAATGAGTGGGATTCGTTTGTCTATAAAAAAAGGTTACGATTGTGATATTCCAATTATGCGCCAAAAGCACTTTCCATTAAGCTACCATTAAAAACAAGTGCTATTTATTTCTAATATGTGATTGGTTTTGACAATGGTATTCAGAAAGCGAAAGTAATATCCAGTGTCTTTTAGGAAGATGGTGTTCTGTAGGCAGCGTGGCGGCTATACGTCGCGCCTTGATTATTGGCGCGTGGAAGGCCAAACAAGGTCACGAGAGTTTAAATTTTTTTTTATTAAATGGCAATTTTTAAATCTTTACCTCATCATGTTTACATTAAATATCATTATGAGTCGCAGAGCGTCCCGTGAACACAGTGAAACCAAAACCCCCCTCTATATTGTTCACCCGTTCAGCCCTCTCCGTGGCGCCATTGCAGCACATACGTCCGCGCTCCTCACCCCGTCCAACATACCCCGATGTACGTATCGCCCTCCCTCCCTCTTACAATCCCCGTCCCCTCCCCGCCCTTTTCCAAAATTTAGATGAAAGGGCTTTTGGATTTTGGGTGACGCTTTGAATCACGTGTTCATAGGAAATACACTCGCTATAATTTTGGCTGCCTCGTCCTGCGCCGCCGACCATAGTTGTTTGCGGTCCATACTGTGCACCAGGATAGGTAATGTACCTCGCGTGTGGTCACTAGTGAGTTCACGCCAGTTCACCGGGTTCACTTGAGGAGACGTCCCACCCCCCTCCTCCCAAAGCTGAACGAAGGAAGCTAATGTCATATTATTCATTTTATATATTAATGTCGGATTCCGTTTCCCCGGCCAACTATTAAGGTAAGGCTATATGTAACCATCAAAACGTTCGTACTTGTTATGGGTGTACGATACCAAGTTGTTGACGGAAACTAACGTCTCGCTTTTGCGTGTTATACGGTGCTGTGGTCTCGGCAGTTTATATCAAGTCGCCAATGTATAAAATGGCGACAGTAGGTGGGGGTGGGGGGGGTGGAGGGTGTGCGGAGTTACGATTTTTTGGGGGAATATTCATTAGGCTTTATCTTTGCTAGAGTAGCCGATCTCTCGTGAGAAGTACGCGGAGAGGCGGTGTTTGCCCGCAGCCGTGTGAAGTGAACGGGTTAACGCGCCAGTTTGCTACTCTTACGAGAACGAATTCATCGACTCCGCTGCGCTCTCGCGCGCTATAGAATGTGACGTATCTCGCTATTTTATTACACAACGCTGCGAATGTTTCGTTTTGCGTAAAGTGAGGGCTTTCGGTTCTCGTTTTTTTTTAACTTCAAATAGTGGCCATAGGCATCGTCGGATCAATGCGGTTTGTGTCCGCGCATTGTATCTGCACGCCAAATATCAATTTATAAATAGGCTATCTATTGATTTTTAACACTCTACACATCTTTTCTTTCTAGTGCAGTTAGGCAGGCCCTTCTCACTACGTACACCTATTTCCTCATCTTCTTTTAAGGCTTGTCGCTGCTCCTCATATAATGCATAACATAAACATATTTCCTCTTAACAACCCCATTTATATCGGCTCCATAATGATTACAAATTCCCATGTGCCTGAAATGTTTTAACGACTGATGATTTATGACTCGTGCTCACGCAGGCTAATGTATTTTTAGCCACATGTACTGTATGAACATACATGACATGTTGGTGTACCGATGATTGCCATGTGTCTCCCTCTCCCCCGAGGGGAGGGAGCTCTTTGCTGACTAACGTTGCCATGTGTGGGTCCTGTGTCCAAAACATCTGTTACTGAAAAAACCCATACTGCCAAAGCATGCAACAACAGCAGCAGAGCAGCAGCTCTTTTCATTTGTAATAACCTTTGACATATACGTTTGAGCCCGCGTGATGACCACCCTATAACACATTTCTATTTGCAATTATTCTGGCAACTGCCCTGTTGCCAGGAGTGCGGTTGAGGCGTAGATCTCTGATTTACTGTGCTAGTGCGAGCTTTGTGTAATCCACACAACACACAGCACTCCCTGCATATCCCTGCTTCATTCACATTCTTCACTCTGCAGGTGTGATTGCAGACACAACAAAGGGGGTGGCTTGTGTGTGTGTGTGT
>JAOPJJ010000024.1:11263742-11274595 GCA_027122795.1 Enchelyopus cimbrius
TGGGAAAGAGGTGTAGAGAAGGAGCTGTGATTCTCCCTTCTCTCCGCGGGACAGTCCCCCCACCCCCCCTTCCCGGGACTGTTCTAATGAGGCCACGCATATTGCCTTTCATCCCTCACTCTCTGCAATTAGGACCAGCTCACAGTTTTAGTTATGGCCAAAACACAGAGGGTTTGTATACACAGATACAGGGTAATGGGTCCGGCGGGCCCACTCACCTCTGCAAATATAAAAAGGCACCGGCAGCATGTGCTCCTCTGGGCTCCTGCACTTACCCCTATACTGTACTTTAAGGGGCAAGGGCTAGGGGCCCGGAGACGGGGCCGCTCCGCCGTCAGGGAGGGGACGACAGAGGAAGGTCATGTGGTCGTGATTTGCTGTTTAAGCTGACATCAAGTGTATAACATTCCTCAATGCTGGGAGGAAAATCGACTGTCTAATGCCAGCCACATCAATTTCCTGGATGTTTTTCGAAACAAAACAGCCATGAAATTTGTCTGCCGTTCTGTGCCGTCCACTGCACCCGTCGTCCTTATTTAGCCTTTTGTAAAAATGAGAAAAAAGAGAAAATAAATTGATATAATTCTACATTTACTTTAAGTTTTGGCTTATTTGCTTTTTTTCCCTCCCGCATAGCAGAACGTATCAAATCCAGAGGTTTGCCTTGACTCTCATGCGGGCTTTGGGGCGTGATTGCGCAGTTTCACCCCGAAAAAGAAGTGTTGTAGCTCCCATCACGCAGAGAGGTGAGGATAAGGGGCTCGTGACCAACCGACACTCCTTTCCCCCCCCCCTTCATGCCTCCCATCTCGTGCGCGATTAACGGTTGAGGTCAGCAGGAGCTGGCATTTACCAAGTTCTGGCAGTTAAAAAAAACCGAGCCTCTGGTGTCAGCCATCTTAGGGATGGACTAAGGAGCAGCATGCCACGCGGCGCCATCTTTCTTTCTTGCTTCTTTTTTTTTTTTAAGTTGCCAAATCAATGCCTGTAGTCTTGGCGACAGTACTGAAGGAGTTATTTACCCAAAAGTGGAGAAAAAAAAGGGATGCATGAGTAAGGGTTTTTCTTTTCTTCCCCAGCGTGCACCAAGGTTTATTTGTCTGTCATTCATCAGGGCCACAGTAGGGTTTTGGGGGGAACAATGTAGGATCTCAATGGCGAGCGCTCCCGCTCCAACAGGAGACGGTGCAGTGCTTCAGGAGAGATGCTTCAGGCGCCGGTGTGGAGCACCCCGAACCTCTGTCCTGATTTACACACGGGGCCGGCCGCTCCCTCCTTCCATTCTACATAATACGCCGCTTTCTTCCCTCCGATTTCGTTTCGGGTTTTTTTTTTTTTTTCCCGGGATGTTTTTTTTCATGCCGGTTGTTAGCGAGCGGCGGTCTGCTTTCGTGTACAATGAGGGCCCGGGAACGCAATTCCGGTGCCATAAACACCAGGGAAACAGAGCAGTACGGCATGTTTCTGTGGCTAGAAAATAAAAGTCCCTCGCTGACCTCAACCAAGTGATGTGAAAACAGACTAAACCATGAATGCACTTGTTTAAAGATGTCTGCCAGGCCCATGTGGATTAAGTTTGGTCCTGCACCGGACGCAGCCTTAGGAATTGCGTGTGTGTCTGTGTGTGTGTGTGTGTGTGTGTGTGTGTGTACCTTAGGTCTGTCTGTGAGTGTGTGTGTACCTTGCGTCTGTCTGTGGGTGTGTGTGTGTGTGTCTTGAGGTTGGGTGGGTGTGGGCGAGTGGCCCTTCTGTGTGTAGTGTTGTGGGGGAAGAGAGGGGTTGCCATGGCGATGTTAACACATGAGTGGCACCGCCGACTGGTCTCCCAGCGGACGGGACTGCAGGCATGGAGGTAGAGTGGGGGTGGGGGTGGGAGGCCAAGGAGGGGGGGCGGGGGGGAGGCAGGGGTGTATGTTGAGGAGGTTGAAGACGTCTGACAACACCTGAGACTCAAGCAGGACACACACACACACACACTGACCACACACACAAACACTGACCACACAAGCACATACACACACTGACCACACACGAACACTGACCACACAAGCACATACACACACTGACCACACACATACACATATTCACACACACACACACACACATTGAACAACACACACACATGGATACATACACACAGGTGCACAAATATTCACTGATACACAACGTCAAACCCACACACACACACACAGACTTGCAGTTCATGTAAACAGACACACACACACACCACATGTCCCTAGGAAGAATGGCAGAAGGGTTTGGGTCATATGTGTGTGTGCAGTGGGGATGCTGCGTTAGCCCAGAAGCTAGTGACCCCATGAGGACACCCGATTGGTCCCCGCCACCCTTCAGTCCGCTATGGCCCGCCAATGTACCCCACCTACCTCAGCCAAGATGGCCGCCACTCCCAATCCCCGCCCCACAAAACACACACCTTGCTCTCCGTGTGCCGCGCCCGAGACCGGACCCTGGAGACGGGCCACGCAGCGGACGGAACCGGCAAAACGCACACAAATAAAATACCCACGGAGAAGGGTCCGCCACTCAGAGTTCCCGAGGCCGGTTCCACCTCATAAAGGACATGTTGTTTCACGTCCGCCTCACCGTGTAATTCCCCAGTAATTGCTATCTGTTTCTGGCTCCTCTCCGGGTGTCCAGCTGATCCTCTCACATGACGTTAATCTATTTAATGGATGCTTGGCAGAAATATTCTCTCCCTCGACAGATTTGGCAATCATTTTAATATATCGGACATGAGCCCCCCCTCGCGCGCTGCCCGCCCCGCATCAGGGAAGGTGGGGTAAAAAAAAATACAAGAACAATATTGCCGACATTCCACAATATTTGAACTCAAATGTATAATAATAATGATATCACTGGCTGTATTTTAGTTGTCTGGTTTCCATTTCCCACATCAAACACCCCCGAAGCAGATTCTTAACTTCAAAGATTTTAAGATTTCAAAATGGTGCAGGTGTTAAATATTATTCAGGGAAAGCTTGAGATGTGTGTGTGTGTGTGTGTGCGTGTCTCATATGTCTGTGTGTGTTTCTGCATGTGTGCCTGTGATGTGTTGCAGGAGGTGGAATATTGAAATGGCGCTGCGTGTCATTATCATCAGTTCCCCCCCCCCCCACACACTCCAAACTGTCTTCACTTCCGATTCCTTTGTCCTTCTTTGCCTTCCGTTCTGCTCACCTTCTTCTGCGCCCAGCACCAAGACAAATGGCCCAATCTTTTTGCGGCGTTCGTGACGGCTGTAGGTGACCCCAACGCGTCGGCGGGGTGTTGGTGGTGGGGGGGGGTTCTGATTTCACTGGAGGTGTTTGTTGATTGAATTGTAATTCCCCACGCCCGCCCCGCAGCGGCTCTGCCTTCCATTTTGTAGTAGCCCACTTCAAATTGGAGATGTTTTTTTTTTTAAATACTATAATTACTGAAGCAATTTATGTGGCGATGAAAGGAACGAAGTGCCTTTTTCATGTTTGAAAATTGATTTATTGAGAGAGGAGCAGTGCACTGTTTGTAATTTAAAACTGTGGAGCAAGTGATCAATTATTAATGAGATGTAAATATAATGTTGTTAGGGAAATGTTTAGAGGGTGCGAGAGGGATCCCTCATGTTTAAAATAAAGAAATCCCTACCACATAAAATAGTGTGTCCCACGTGTAATGTAATCAGGTTTATATACCCCCCAAAAAACGTTTTGTTTATTTAGTATTTGGTTGGTAATTAACTTGCGTCCCGGCTCGTCCCCATTGTAGCCCCGGATGTTCAAAGGGGGCTGCGCTCCGTCACCTTCTGGCCATTCGAATACTCGTCCGCTCAAGAGAAAAGGGAGAAAAAGCAGGGTTTTCCTTCCCCGTATGCCAAACAGCCGCTGGCGTTGCCAGCGCGGGGACATACGACACACCAGTGACTGCGAGCGTCTCAACATTGTCTAGCTCGTCGGCTGAAACACGAGGAAAGTCTTTTCAGAAAAGCCCCTTTCAATGGCTCTCCGTCTGCAAGGCCCCTTGTCTTGTGTCTGATCGCACGCCGCCCTCGCCAGATAAAGCAGTCCATTCTTTTGATCGGTGACCTGTTTTTTTTTGTTTTTTTTATATAAGTTTTCCACACAAAAAATAACTGAATGTGGCTTGGTATTTGGATGCAGCAAAGGCGTGTTCTGCCGTTGTCTGTCCTGTCAGAGCAGCATCCCTCTGGGTCTGCTGGAGGATAGCGCACCAGACAAGGCAAATTGCCTTGACCGAAATTGCCATCTCTGCAGCATAATTTTCTCCCCATTTCAGCTATGTCCAAAACATCTTGCGACTTATACTGCGCTGCCATTTTAAGAAAAAAGAAAGAAAAGAAGGAAAAGAAAAACAGACAGCATTATTTGTTTAAGAACGAACAATAGAAAATGCAACGGCAACCACATGAACAGGAAGATGCCAAATGAGGACCAATCTCTTTGTACCAATAGAGGCCTCTAGAATGGAAACGCATAACAAAGGTCTCTCACACAGATGTTTTGGATGTGCATGATCAGATGCCTCTCTTGCGTGAGGACAGCCTTCCAAAATCCCTTTTTAGTTCAGTGGAACAACTCAGTGAACCTCTTGTCCTCACCAGGGGTTAATCGAGTGTACTGTTGTGCAGGGAGAGGAGAGAGTATCATGACCTCTCCGGCAGCATAACATACAGCACATGCACACGTCTGCGTGAACTGAACTGGGATTAGAGCATAAGATGCTCGTGACCTAGTTTATTTTATTTTTTTTTTGTCGTTCGTGCTGTGCTTGTTTGTTGTGTTTGGTTACCGTTTTTTTCCGCTTTTTTTTTCTGTCTAAAGGTCTGAAAAAGAATGAGGTTATTTAGGATGCTTCACAGTCTGTCTGCAGATCAGCGTGTACTATTAGCTAGTCCTTTCATGTAGATTTTAGTTTCCTTCTTTCCCGGAACAAGTTCATCTTTAATTCACCAGCGAGGCAGCCGCGGTGAGAGTTCACACGAGGACTGCTAAACGCCTATGTATTTAAAGTCTACGTTTTGGCCGGTGCTATTGCTGTGAGACATTCAATCGGGCACAAGCATGTGCCGTTTAAACGCTGCACCATCTCCATAATCCGGCATGAAAGGTTAAGGTGTGCTAAAAATCGCAGCACAAAAAGTCTCTAAACAATGTTTTTTTTCACACAGAGACCGTAAGGTTAAACGATATGGATCACTAATGATGGAGCGAGAGACGCATTTGGCTGTGTGTCAAACATAAAACATTTCTGGGTCTCTCAAAGCCGGGGAACGGTGAAAAGGAAGTGTGTGTATAGAGTGTGTGTAGTGTGTAGAGTGTGTCAGGAGTTCACCGAAAGGCCAGTGAAACGAGAGCTCTGACTTGCATATGTTTTATTATATTTTTCCAGGCAGCATTTTCCACATACTGTATCTTATGGGAAGATAGAAAACGATATCTATATCAAAGATAAACAATCACAGGGCAGAAATGATCTTTGCCTTGGCCAGGGTCATAAAAATCACTATTAGATGTGATATCACTGGTTTGCACAGGGACTTTTATGAAGAGATGAACACTATCAACACACACTCACTATTCTCCCGCCGCCAGTATTATTAGGCTGGGACAGGCAGCCGAGATGTCATCTTCAATGTTGAAAGAGTTGTATTGAGCCACAGTCTGTATGGGCATGTAGGCCATAATCATATTGCATGCAATCTGTTAGAACATGCTACCAACATGACAATCTGGGTCAGGTACTAATCATATGATTGCACCCATAGGGTTCTCTGCACTGCATCATGATTGGATTATACAATATAGCCTCTGTCAAATTTAAAATGTGGCTGAGCTCCAAACTCTGAAGCATAGTCACTGGCCTTAATGTGAAGCACATGATTGTGTGAAGCAATTTCCCAGTAAGTACACATTCACAGTTACAGAACGGGTGAATGTGTGTGAATGCGTGCACTTGACCAACAGTCATACAAAAGGATGTCTAGCCCTTGTATATTGGCCTTCCGGAAACATCCAGAAACAGCTTGGTCAGCTCGACCTGGTGTACTTCAGTGATAAACATATTCATTTATTTATTGATTCCCCTGCCAAGATTATTATGGTAGCATACCTTCAAAAAGTCCATGAAAGCTTCCCTAATGCTTTTAACGAGATGCCATGTCTGCATTGGAACATTATGAGCCAAAGCCTCAAACAGCTCTGACTATATTTTCACTTTTCTTTTGGTTGCTCAACACAATGTGACTTTGCTGGCAGTGGTGGACACATCTGCCAGCGACAGTCAAACGAACAAAACACCTCCACTCAGTCGGGATCTCAGAATATGTGCAGCAAGGCAGGTGACGGTATTTAATCGCCTTGTTAGCTTCTCCTTCAACACTTTTCTTGGTGTGGATAATTAACATTTTTTAAATTACATCTCAACACTTGAAGGATGAACAGGGAACTCGGTGGTCCTTCATGGAAATAATGAAATGACTCGTTCCATGTGTAATTAATGAGTCCTAATGTACGGCGTGATCAGGAACAACAACGGAACCTCATTTACTTTGACAGAATCTCATCCTTTAGTCAAATTCCAAAGGTTATATTTCAAGATAGTTCTAGAAGTGGTTGCCAATGAGGATCGGAGGATATATAAGAGATATTCACCAGGCCGTCTGTGAGCTACCTCCATTAAGAGACGGCAGAGATGATATTGGACTAATGAGATATGTGGACGTGGTGCATGTGATGTTTAAAAGGCGTATGCCTTTTTGGGTGAATTTTTATGGACCTAAATTATGTAAATATGTACTGTCTCCTCAAACATACTTAAAAGGAATGCTCTGAGGATCCGATTTTTTTTCATGATTTATATTTTAATATCAAATTAATGGTTCCATGGGCCAGAATCCAGGCCACAGAATATGTATAAACCAACTCATCAATTCAAACTATGATTAGTTTCTGCTGCATTTCTAAATTTGCGGAAAATGGCGCAGCTCTACTGGTTGACCAGTTATGCAGTAATTTGAATCAATCTGACAATCTCCTTTTCATTTCTAATATCTTATGTCCTAGGTTTCCATCAGGCTGCTTGTCCATGGACCAGAAATCCTAAAGAGGCGGAACAGCCATCATGAAGCAACACTGTGATGTCATAGCAACTGCTCCATGACACTCGACCTCTGTTTGACCTCTCCACTATCCACCCGCCCTCTGTTTCCATTGAGCCGGACTGACAGCCAGTCACTCACACACACAAGACACACAGCACAACACCATGGCCAGCAAGAGGAAGTCCACTGTGCCCTGCATGATACCATCCAAATCCAAGCACATGCGTGAGGAGATCATACTGGGCTGCCTGCCAGATCTCCTGCCCACCATCCCAGAAGATAGCATACTCAGCATCTCCGGAGATGGGTCCAGCCTCAAACAACACACATCCCCCAAACCGCCTGAAATGAACAGAGGACAGAAAGGGGGCACGTACAGCTGCTCAAATTGCCGGTTTGAGTCCAGAGACCTGAACTACTTTCTGGACCACATGCATAATTTCCACCTAGACTTCAGAGCACAGCCCACCTTCTACTGCCTCAACTGCGGAGTGTCGGTGGTCCGCTTTGAGGCCCTCGCTCTGCACAATGCTAAAGCTCACAGGGGCATAATGCAAGGCTCCATCACAGCCTCCCTCCACGTCAACAGGAGGGATGGGTTGACCACTGTGGAGCAAAGTCTCTTCACTGACCGTGGGGAAGACTACAGAGAGTCTGGGCTGTCTCTCACTAAAACACCCATTGCAAAGATGATGAAAGCCAAGGGGGAGCACAAAAAGATAGTGGTTTCCCACACCGTGGAGGTACGAAAGATAGAGGACGTAAACCTCAACATGCTGACAAATGTGCCTGAACTCCAAAACGGGGGCCTCAGTGTTTCTGGTGCCCAAGCTATGCCGCGGACAACCGTCGCCCACACGATGACGACGGCGTCCAATCAAGTGTTTCACCAGCAGACTCCGCCCCTTTACTCTTCCCATTCCTCCAGTTCCTTTAAAGACCTTCCAAAGGTGATGATCCCTCTCAGCAGCATCCCGACCTACCACGCCGCAATGGACACCAGCAGCTTCCTGAAGACATCCTTCGGCAAGTTTCCTTACCCGACCAAAGCTGAACTCTGCTATCTGACCGTGGTCTCCGAGTTCCCCGAAGAGCAGATCAAACTGTGGTTCACTGCCCAGAGGCTCAAGCAGGGAATAAGCTGGTCTCCCGAGGAGATCGAAGAGGCCCGAAGGAAGATGTTCAACACTGTTTTCCAGGGCCAGCCACAGCAGAAGCAGCCGGTCGTGCCACAGCACGCCAATCACATGGTCACCCACCGCACCGTCACCACCCAGCCTGCCCTCATGGGCCCAGTAGGACCACACTACCCGATGCCCAACATCCCCTTCGGAAGTTTGAGAAACAGATCCACTGGGGTTATCACGACACAAGCCAACATGTCCACCAACCCTAAAGTCACAAGGGTCACATACTCGGCTCCAGCCTACCCCCAAAAGTTTCCATCTGTTGTGAGAACGACACAGGTGCTGCCCAAGAACACCCACCTCCCCGCGCCGGAGCCCGCCAAAAGCAACGGTCTGGACATGGCGGGAGGCACTGTCTGCGTCAGTAGCACCAGCAGCAGCCGCAGCAGTAGCAGCAGCAGTTGCAGCAGCAGCAGCAGCATCAGCAGTTATTCCAGTTGCAGTAACGGCGGAGAGACTGGGAAAAGGAAGCATGCGAACGGCAGCAGCCCGACTAACGGAGCGCTGACCTGCTCTACCAACACGAGCAATAACGAGGAGCACGGCAGCGACGGCCAAATGAACGGTGTACCCATGGAAACGGAGGGCGGCGCGGCGAGCAAGAGTAAAGTGATTGTGAATAACACCAGCATAACCGACGTCTCCTGCGGCACCCTTAACAACCACAGCACTATTCTCCAACACGAGCAGTCCCGCTTCACTAAGCCGAATGGCGACTGCAACACCTATACCAACCAACACACCAAAAACAGCAGTATAAGCAGTGATGGCCCCAGCACCACAGGTAATGACAGTGTTCCCAACCAAGCCAGCAACTCCCCCAACGAAAGCACCAGCACCACTGTCATTACCAAGAGCTGCAGCAGCCTGTCCCCGGGCGAGGACGGCCCGTTCACCAAGGACTTCCCCATCAAAGGCATGTCCATCCTGCAGCAGCTCATCAAGGACGACTCCCCAGAGCAGGACCCCTGCAGCACGGAACCCAAGGTGGACCCCATCAAGCTCAAGCTGAAGAAGCAGAAGATGAACGAACCGGAGCCTAAACCGGGTTTGGATATTTTTGCACCTTTGACAATGAACCCTGAGACCTTCGACAGTCCCCTATCACAGCCGTCCTTCCCGCCCCCCTGGGGCACCATGACCCCGCACCAGGTGCACATCCTCCGCCAGGTGTTCTGCGGCACACCCTGGCCCAGCAGCCAGCAGTACGAGGACCTGAGCATCATGACCGGCCTGCCCAAATCTGAGGTGGTGCGCTGGTTCAGCGACAGCCGCTACATCCACAAGAACAGCCAGCGGAAGTGGCTGGAGAGCTACCAGCGCCTGCCATCCGAGTCGGAGGACGCCAACCCCTATGGAGAAGCTAATGGCGCGGCGTCGATGGACCCTCTGATGGCTCGCAGGAAGTCAACGGAGCAAGACCCGCCCATGCTCCTGGAGGGGGTGGGAGCAGGCATGAACCTGTGCCAGCGAGAGATGTGGCAGGATGCGTACTCCCCGCTGCTGGGTCTCATGGGCTCCGCCGAAGCCGGGGATCGAGGGAGGCCCGGGACATCAATGCCCCCTGGGGCCCTGCAAGACCCCTGGCTGGAGAGTGTGAAGGACCACCAGCAGCCAATGGCCAACCAGGCCTTCATGGAGCAGCAGACGGATGCCAGCCAGGCCAGGTAGGTTGCAACCTCCGTCTCTCCAGTCCACACACAATTGGGTGGTTCTCATTGTCGCTGTTGCCATGTACATTATAAATCAGGTGTCAATTGTTTATAACAGCTATGTAAAGTCAATGTTAGGTAGTTGTTCTGTGATATACAGTATGAATAAGATAGTTGCGTGATGTACAGTACAAACCTTGTGATTGTAATGCACAGTATGAACCGGGTGGGGGGAATGGTGTGATGGACAGGTGGTTTGTAGTGTCATGTACAGTATGAACAGGGTCACACAGGTGGGGTACGGGGGTACGGATACAGACGGGCAGCTTATTCAAGCAATCAAAGGTCTGTGTTGGAGTAGCTATTTTTATCAGTAAGAGTCTGGGTCGCTGAATTATAGATTGAGAGCATGCTAATATAGGTGAATAAATCATGGCAATTGTCTTGATTGATTCTCCAAAGGGGCTTGTTTCCAATAAGTCCTCAAGTTTCCCTCGGCACCCTATAGTTCCTGCATTTATTATGAGCAGGTTCTCTGTATATTACAACGGTTCATGTATGTCACATGTGACCTTCTGTGTGTGTGTGTGTATGTGTTTATGTGTGTATGTGTGTGTGTATTTGTATGTGTGTGTATATGTATGTGTGTGTGTGTGTGTACGTGTATGTGTGTGTGTGTGTGTGTGTGTGTAGGGATCGCCTGAGGATGGAGCTGCTGGAGGTGTGATGGGTCTGGCCGGCCCCCCACACCAGAGGACGGGCCGGCGGGTTCGGCCTGCTGCCCGCCCCCCTGCGGTGTGTGTGATCATCATGACAGCAGAAGTGATTGTAGCTGGACCGTTGGATTCTGACTGTAACTGTGAATATCCCCCTCTTCCTCCTCCCCCTCCTTTACAC
>JAOPJJ010000024.1:11274818-11307440 GCA_027122795.1 Enchelyopus cimbrius
GGAGACGGACGCGCGGAGCCTCATTAGGGCCAACGAACGGATCGAACGGGAGGGAAGAAAACAAAGGAGGTGAAGAAGACTCGCTCGCGTTGACTTGGCATTCTGACCCGAACAGGAGAGCGCCGACGGATGATGTTTTGGGCAGAGGGAGAATTATATATAAATATATATATATGAATACAACTGCACTATAAAAGATGGTTTGTACTGACTGGACAAACAGAAAAAAAGGATGTGTCAAGGAAATGTTCTTGTTAGCTTTGTGAACCTTTTATTTTTTACTTCTTTTTTTTTTTTTTAGCAACCAGTACTTCAGCACTGCCTTGAACTACTTGTTTCCGTTACTCTGTTTGTTAAATTCTATTTACTCAATCCTATACTCACTGTAAGTCCAGATGCAATCAGAAGATGTTTTTTTTAGGTCTGTATAAATGTCGGCTACACAAAAGAGACTATAACCATATAATGCACTATAAAAAAGAAAAAGAAGACAGCAATGCTAAAATCAAACTGCCCCAGAGTGAGCATATTGATAGTTTTGTGGAGATCAATACACTACACTGCCCTGCAAACCCAATGTGGAGAGAAGCCTGTCACGCTAAAGTTGCCTTACTCAGCTCTGTCCATGTGTTTAATTCACCTTCTGGCTATCACCTAGCTTTTCAGCTGCTGCGCTTTCCAAAAAAAAAAAGATTGTCAGTGCAACAATAAGTTGTCCGTGCAACAATAGTCACTGTTGGTCTATATCTGTGGAAAAATAATAACTTGTGCTGCTTTCTGTACACTTGGAAATGTTTAAGCTGTAATTGTATCAATTATTGTTTCTGACTAAATGAATAATGTTGTTAAATGCAAAAATAATCAATTTGACCCCTTGACACTGACAGAGTGAGATATCATGGTAGCTAGAGAGCCAAATTTGGAGGTGCTTTTTCCCCTCCTCTGAATTTTCTTGTGTTCTTTTAAAACATACATTCACTACATAAATCCTATTAAGCTGCATCTTTGTCGAGCTGCTAAAAAGCTAAGAACGGTGCTATACCATCCAAAGTGAAATTGGAGGTCCCTCTCCTACCAGCAGTGTATGCACTTGTGTCGAATGTTACAAAAAATATTTTGGTTTGAGACAAATGGAATCTGGACTTACGGTGTTAAGATCACTTCAAACTTTTATGAAATATTCTGATCATAAAGCACTGTTGTATCATCCTTTCTAAACTTCTGAATCTTTACAGAATAAACAGAATACTCACCAAGCACTAACGCCTCAACATTGTCTTACAAACTCTAGTGTTCTAGTAGTGAGATTCACACTCCAAAAACTGTCTGCATAAAAATTAGTTACGGGTTGACGGCGGAATCTTTCATTAACAATCAAAGTTTTTTTGTGGAAATATGAAATTAATGTATAGTGACCCCTAGTGGTAGTAGTTCTCTATTCAAAATTAGACTGGTTCACCTCTGCCGTTTCAAAAAATGTGGCCACCATAGCAAAAAGATAATCACACCCAGTTAACTATTGCCAGATATAATAAAATAGTTATGTTGGGTTAAGGTTATGAAAATGGAGATTAGATCATTTTCTCCCTGAAAAATCAACAGTGGATTTATACACCAAGAATTTGGACACCGGTTTGCCAGATGCTTACAAGCAATATGAAATCATTCCTGAGATAAGCATGAACTAATACAAAGATTCCATGTTGACTCACTAGGCGCATTACAGATTCCATACCCAGCATAGCAGTTCATTCTACGCATGCGTTTATCAGAGCCGTACATTCCCAACAGAAAGGAGATTTTAGATGGATGCAAATGCACGTATGATTCTTCCCCAAAGAGAAGATTTTGGCAGCAGATCCTGGGGCGTCTAGTCCAAAATCAACAGGCAGCTTAGGGTTCTGGGGCCCTGGTGTTAGGGGTGGTAGAGAGCCTGTGCTCACAAACCATATGTGTTTACATGAAACATGAAAAAAACTCAAAACAAACAGAAACCACACACCAAATGCCAAATGTTTGAGTTGCAGGGGTTTTATTTATTTGGAAACCTACAGCCGTGCGTAGAAACCCAGGATGATCAGAGGCTACGATAAACCTCCCTTAACAGGAAGAAGACGTCGATATTTTGTTAAATCAACATCGTCTTCCTGTTGTATGATGGGGAACATTTTTCAACTATCACTCACATCAAATGCACTGTTACACATCTGTCCCATTAAATCATCATTAGAAAAACCTGCCTTGTATTGTAACAGATTGGATTGGTATTTTTTTGGCAAAATTGAAATCTCTCACACAAACACCTTTTCTGGGAAGGAGGAAAAAAAGAAAAGAAAAAAAAACGTTCCATTGACCAACTTAAAATACATTAAAATATCTTCAAGTAACAATAGGGATATTCTCTCCTCGTCAACATTAAAATGATTTCAGTTAAAATCAAATGTAGACAGGCCTACGCAAAAAGACTGAGGGTGCTGGCAACTTAATTGGTTAAAAAAAAGTTCACATTTACATTTTTAAAAAGACATCCCTGATAAAGGCTGTAAATTAATATTCACATTCTGCTTGTTAAATATCGACATGGTTGCAGTATCTCATCACCCTGTCCCAGCATTTTACGTTGTTACATGTTAACACAATCCAGTTAAATATTCACCCGCACTGATTTAGCTGTAGCCCCTTTCTTGCACGCAGACACACACACTTCAAAACAAAAGTTTTGCATTTCCTCGAAAAGGCGCATGGGTGTATTTAAGGAATTTATCTGATTTTGCTTTCTTTTCTATCAAAATATAGAATTCATTAATACTACATGGGTGGGCTAACAAGACAGAAATAAAATTGTACACATTTTTTTTGTTGTTGCTGAATACAGTAGCTATATAGGACCACAGAGTTCAAAGTTCAGGTGTTCCCAGATCCCCTCTCTTCCGTGGGGTGCATGTGTGTGGGGCAATAGTGTAGGATGGGGACGGCAAAAACAACGGGGGAACCCTCGATGGTAAGCAGCGCACACTGCCTCAGGACAGCAGCAGTACAGCGCCACGCCCCGTCCCCCTCAACCCCACGTACACAAACCCACAGGCGCCCGTGTTGGGCCTGGCCACCGGATAAAAGTCATTTAAGCTAAAAACAAGATGTCTGTTAAAAGAGCCTGTCACTTAGGTCAGGCCGCCAACATTTGTTTGATTTAAAATTCATAGTCTTCCTCCGCCATGTCGAGGGCCCAGGCGAACTTCTCCCGCTGGGTCTTGTTGTAGATCTTCTCGACAGGGATGCCCCATTTCTTACACCTGCACCACATCACATCACAGCGCGTCAGCCATTTCAACGCGGAGAAGCATCCATTTTGGAATCCAGTGCCTTAAAGGCAGGGGGTTGGGTGTAAAGGATCTTACCAGGCCACGGAGATGCGGGGGTCCAGGTAGTTGAGCTTGGAGGTGCCCAGCGCGATCTGCTTGTTCTCCTCTCGGTCCGTGGCCTGCACCTCCAGCTTCATCAGCTGCTCCTCTATCCTGGAGATGGCTTTTTTCTTGGTCTCCACCGTCCTGATGGGAGGAGAGCGGCGGGGTTAACACGCGCATGTCCTCAAGGAGGCGCCGTCTCCTCCAACAGCTGCTCCGCCATGCACATCTTGCAGATCCACTTACTTTTTGGACTTCTCATCTCTCCGTACTTTAGCGTCGGCTTTGGCGCTCTTCAGATCTCTCCTGGCGTCTGAAAGTTGGTCCTTCTTTGTGTCGATCTGGATGAATGAAGAACGAGGCGTTGAGTGACGCATGAACACAACAGCACGTGTCTGCACCGCCTCATCAGGGCAAACACGCCCCCAGAACGGCAAGAGCACAATTCTGAGTCATTTGACCTATAATCAAAGCTCTGATCTCACTCTCACTTCAGAAATGAATGAGTTCAAGTTTCAAGCACAGATTTTCAACAAAAAAAGTTAATCAATCCATTTCCAGTCAAGTGGAAACACTGGCAGGTCACCAGCGATTTGGAACGATTGGGAACAAGATGTCCCACTGATGGGTGCGCTTACCTTTGCCTGGAGGTTCTGCATAGACTTCTCAAAGGTTTTGGGTGCTGCCCTCTGGTGGTTACACAGGATAGCAACAGCCCTGTTAGCCCTGTTGTAGGAAAGGACCTTTGCTGGAATGTTTTCATCCGCTGGAAAAGGAACAAAAGGCTCATCACTTTTAATGCGCGTCATTTAAAAAGACCCTAAAAAGAGCACATTCCCCAAAACGCAAAGGCCGCATTGTCAAGCAGGGAGTGGCTTGTAAAACGAAGCCATTGCCGAAACGGGTTATCCACTAAATTAGGCTTGGAGACGAGTCTCTCAACACCTCTGAACATGGATGGTGCAGGGACGCCTGCGGTGAGGGTATGCTTACGGCTGGTGAGCTCCTTCAGCTGCTGCTGCAGGGTGATGGAGGCGTTGTAGGTACGGAACACTTTGGCCGTGAGTCCGTCCATCAGCTCCTGCAGGTGCTTGTTCAATATGGAGGTCTGGAAGAGGCCAACACACTCTAAATCACCACACAATTCTCATGCTGCCCAAAGACCACATACGTGTATGTCAAGGTTGGATGACGGGGGTGCCTTCAGGAGGCCGTGGCACCAGAGCGCACCCTGTGACGACTGTGCGATGCACTGCACTCACATTCAGCCGATCAAACAGGTCATCCTCGGCTCCCTTGTTCTCCATGAACAGCTGAAGGTTCTTGAACACCTTGGGGGATGAAAGGGAGACATTTGAGACCAGCCCTGCGACCCGCGGTGCAATATAAATAGATGGAGCTAATGATGCTGCGCGATCCTTCCGTCTCCTCACCCGCTTCTCCACTGGGACCTTGTTGTAGTAGCGAATGGAGTCTTTCCCCAGGAAGTCAAACTCCACCACAAACTCCTGCCCGTCCTTCTCGGGGTACAGGTTGATGTGCTCCACGCGCAGCGAGCAGCAGCCTACCGTGTCGGCGGTCTCGCCCTCCTCCTTCTCGTTACCTGCTCTCAGAGCCAGCTGGGGGGGGGGGCAGAACACAGGGAGACGGTTCAGCTCCACATCCGTACAGTCAGCAGGCCTCGCTATGGGCACGTCCACACGTAACCCGACCCCACCAGGAGCCACCGACCCGAGCCAACGCTAGTCAGGTGGATGGCCCTCCATGTCAAACGGCTTGATGTTCAATTTGTTTTTATTGGACGTTTTGGATATCAAAAGAGGCGTGTTAAACTATCTCACAGGAGGGATCACACTATGGGGACAGTCGGTGGGGTCTGAAGGACAACATTCTTCCAGTAGTACGGTTCATTCGCCCCAGGCTGAGGCGTCTGGTTTCCACCTCGGCCCAGACATTCACCTTGTCAATGAAGTAGAGGGCCACGGCTCTCTGACGGATCCTCATCTCCTTGGACTTCCAGTCCTCGTGGTACTGGCTCCTGAGGCGGTCCACGCACTTCTTCAATCTGCGCGCTGTCTCGTACTTCTGCCAGTCCTTCTCCCCCTGACCAATCACACACGATAATGAGTATTTATGACTCTTAGAGCATCAAACACATTACACAATGGGTTATGAAATAAGACGGAGCAGCCGTCTTTGGACACGGCGTGTGTGCGCGGGTCTACCTTGATTCGGGAGCTTGGGTTCAGCATGATGTACTTGATGGAGCCCTGGATGTTTTCCGTCCAGGACACCAGCCAGGTGACCTTGTTGTCATGGCGGACCTCCTTCCACCTGGTGCCAGCGGGGGGCTTGGGGTGCTTAGAGTCCCTACGGGCGGCACGAAGGGTCAGTCAAAACCCGATCCACAATGGTTAGGCCTGCTTTTACTTAGGGCTGCATAACTCAGAACCTCAACTCGTTGAAGTTGTGGTTTTGTTCTCCTGCACTCATTGTGAAAAGTTGATGTCTAAGTCTGGAAATATTTTCTACATGATTTTCAATAATAACTGTTTATTATGCATTATTGTCTTGTATTATATTATATTATATTCATAACATGTATTTTGTATGTTTTTTTACTGTAATGTTGTTGATGCCGTCTTTGATAATTTGTTTGTAATGTCTATTATGTTTTTATTGTGCTTTGAACTTCCTGCCCAGGGACCACAGGTGCAAATTGGCTGATTAGCTAACCCTGGTATAGAACCCGTTCTATACATGGTCCCTGTTAACAAAAACCAATAAACTAAACGAATTGGTAGTCAGGTTGGCCTATTGAAGCAATAATTTGTAATCACAGTATCAGGCAAATCCACGGCAATGAAGTGTTTGGCATTGTGTAGCCGCACAGTTCCCCCCCAGCAGAGGACATCCTCACTTGCTGCAGTTGATGATGATGTCCTCCGGCCGGCTGCGGCGCTTCAGCATGCCCATCTTGGGGTGGTCTCCGCGGCCACGGAACAGGCCAGGGGGCTCGATGCGGAAGTTAGCGATGCGCTCCTTGTGGTTGTCCATGAGGCAGAAGCCGTACTCCTGCAGGGTGCGCTCGTTCTCCTCTTTGATTTTCTACATCGGCAAGAGAAGGACGGAGCATGGAGAACGTGAGGTGAACAGCAGGAGGAGGTGGCCGTCGGCCTGGAGGTGGTTCCGTTTCCCAGGGGGACTTTTAGTTAAGGTCTACTGGGAGGTAAAACGCACCAGTTTTTGTTCTTTAGACATGGCCTTCCTGGCCTCGGACTGGGCCTTGAAGTAGTCGTTGATCTCGTTGAAGTCACACTTCTTCAGATCGGAGATTTTGGCTTTTTCCTCTGAAGTCATTTCCTGTGAGGAACCGAGACCGCATCCTTAAAAACGGATCTGAAAAATGAATTTCCAACTTTTTTTTCTTCACAAAGACACGGCGTTCTCATTCCTACCTTTCTCCAGTCTTTCAAGAAGTTTTTCCGGAAGACTTCCTTTGAGGTGTACTCATGGTCCAGCATTTTGCCGTAGAAGGTGGCTACTTCTTCAGCTGCCGGGGCTAGCTTCATGTGCTTACCTGGTGAACCCATGGAAACATCTGTCAGAACGCCGTCCACAGCCACCCCTACCCATGGCATGACTCTCCAAAAGGTAAGCCTCAGCTAAACTCAGAACTAGCAATAGTGGCTAGTGGGTGGATCCGCTCGTTTAGATTTTGCATACCCCCATTGTAAAAAATCCCTAGAAACTATCACGCTGATGAAGACGACGGTAGAAAAGGCGTGACCGAAAGACCAACCGTCGTAGTAGAACTTGACGTTGCTGGGCAGCGGCTCGTACGGGGGCGCGAACACGGGGCCCTTGTGCTCCAGGAACTTCCACTTGACGCCGTCTGTGTAGCGCTCCTCTTCCCACCTGCGAGGAGTCGCGCAGAGACCAGGTTAGCGCTGTCCCGCCCCGGCACCGCGCACCCAAGGCCAGGCTAAAAAGCGCAACAGGGGGGAGAAAAGAGAAGAAAAGCGCAAAACTCACCACTTCCACTTCTCCTCTGGCTCCTTCTTGGCCTTCTTCTTCCCGTCAGCGACTTCCCCCTTTTTGTTGTTTTTAGTCTTTTTGGGTTTGACGTCCTTAAAAAACGACAAGACAGGCGGTGTGAGTATGCGTTGGAGCTGCTACCGGATGGAGCCGTGTGCGACGTTAACACAGGGGCTCAAAGCCACAGGGGACCATTGGGAACACGCTGCGAGCCTGTGAGAGTTGACCTTTGGCAGATTCATACATTAACCACCACTACGTTGTATGGAGAAGGAAGATCGCACTGGTAACATATCATCACCACAGGAAGGTCTCCTACCTCATTGTCCTGTTTCTTTTTCTTGCTCTTGGCCTTGTCGTTCTCAATCTTGATCTTCTTAGGCTTGAACTCCGACCTGAAAAAAGGACCAAATTAGGGGCTTATGCCTTTCCTAGAAGGAACTGGAGCAAATGGACAGGACACCTTCCAGACGGCAGTACATTGATGTCTTTAACAACACTACAAATCATCCTTTAACCTTTAATATTTCACATTTCTTTTTCCACATAGCTCCCTCTGTCTTAGTCAGGCTTCCGTAGCCGACACCATGAGAAAATGAAAGACTGAAATGAGAGCCCAGAGTTAAGGTGGACCGGTGGAACTCACTCTAAGTCATCGTCGCGTTCCCTCTTAAGAGACTTCTCCTGTTTTGGAGAGTGGTAAAAGTCGTCCTCGGGCTCAGGTTTCACATAGCTGGGGCTGGAAAGGAAGACATCCCGGAAAATCAATCCTCCACCTTCCTTTTTAACATGTGTGCCCATCGCTAAAGGCAGCGGCGGGTGAAAACTATCCCACAGAATACCTGGTGAAGCCGTTCTCCTTTTCCTTCTTGACCTTGCCGTCGACACACTTCACCTGTAATTGAGGACCAAATTTAAAGAACCAAAATAGGCAAAATAGGGGGGGGGGGGAGACGACATTCTGGAAAAGAACTGCTTGAGATCACGGCTATTAATCAAAGTGTGTCTTTGTATCGGAAAACCCAATTTTCATATTGCTCTTTTTTTCTGCAGCGTGAATTAGCACAGCATTGAGCTACAGCTCCCTTCCTGCCCCAAGAGCATGGTTTATAGATAATCGTTATAATAGTACCGTGTAACTCAAGTCACAATACCAAATAAGCAATGTGATTCCTCAGTTAGAATGTGTTTTGTCTGGGATCACTGGGGAGATATTCTGACCAATAAGGTCGTCGATATTTGTTTAGACCATGTGTGACCTTTAATTCCCCATGGAGGAAATCATCACTAGCAATTATCGCACAATTAACGTACACGGTTGCATAAATTACAATGATGTTCATAAGCAACGCCCAATTACTGAATAAAAGTCGACTTTCTGTAGGATAAGTCCCCTAAGTACAGTTCATAAAGGTATTCCTACCATACAGCATTATGCATGCAACTCGTTAGGGACAAACATCAATTTATTCACGTTTAAGGGACAATAAGTGCCTGATTGGATTTGGATGGTATTTACCTCCTTCCTCTTCTCCTTGTCCCTGTGTTTGTCCTTGTGTTTGTCTGCGTTGCCTTCCTTGTGCTTCATCTTGTCCTTGTCCTTATGCTTCTTATCAGACGCATCCCTGTGGTCACTGGAGTTTTTAGAGGCACACATAAAAATGAAATGGTCTTTAGTGGACCTCAGACACACCACTTTGAGACCAGAGTGGTTGGACTTCCATTCCAATTACACACAACAAGGAAAACACAACCATCAGTATCCACACAGACAACTGATCTCAACGAAGCCCCTGCTATGACACAACATAATCGTGTAGTTTACTGATGGAGCAGCACCCCTACCTGTTGGCATGTTTAGATTTCTCACGTTCCTTATCTTTCTTGTGGTCCTTGTTTTTGTGTTCCTTGTACTTGTCCTTATGTTTGTGAGGATCTTAGGACAAAGGAAATGGATGTCAGCCATATTTCATTACCACATTGTGTTATTTCCTTGGACATTCAGGAACATTATTGAGTTACTATTATACAGTACAAACAGAAACCCAGACTTAACTTCTGGACTCAAATCATGGTAACAAAATATGCACCAAACATACATACAAAATCAAGTTATTCAAATTAACCGATACTGACATTATTTCTTAAAAGCTTACCACGAGGGTCTATTTTACAGAAAGACAGCACCCCTAAAGTTACTATGGTTTGTTAGATTGATATGAGATGTAGAAAAAAGTCTGATATGCGGACAAACAATGTCAGCTTTGCATTCGTCTAAACTTAAAAAGCAGAGGCCTACTATTATAGAAAAGGTTTAGAAAACCATGGCATCAAATATACCTCTTAAACTATGGCGGAAAATGCATTGATGGTGAAATTGCTCTGGTTAGTTATAGGACAATACAGCTGAATACTTTACAACAGGAGGAGCTCATCATTTGCCAGAAGACATGCTTAGGAATCTCTATCCAGCGCTACACCTAAACATTACTATAAGCCTGACTATAGCTAACAAAAGAAGCTACTTTTGGTAAGTAGCCAAAAGGCCTTACCGAAACAACTGAGGTTAATGATGACGATGAATGTAGAGATTAATGGAAAAATGTAATATAATACAGTTCATTTTTGCTGGTATAGTGTCACCTATTCTAAAAAGGTTACCGTGAACAAAAATGAACACATGCAGAGAAATCATTTCATGTCAGAACAATGATCATTTAGATGATGAACTTCATAACCACGATTGTGGTTTAGCAGTAAAACACACACAGCTAAGCAGAAAACAGAATTCTTGTCCATTCTGAAGATTATTTGGCCAATTAATCATTAAGTAAAAACTACATTAACTGTTTGACAGTGTCACAGAAGCACATGTCTGAAGCCGAATGCTAGTTTGGCATATAACAATTGTATTTATAGACTGCTTGGGGCGATGACAGATGTATACAATAATGCACCTTCCATATTAAACAATGGCACACAATATATACTAATTTAAAAAAGTCATAGTACTATTTTTGGGGCAAATTGCTGGGGCCCTAATTTCCCACCAGGGATACCCCTTAGTAAAACATAGACAAATTGTGAGTATTAATCTCTCAGTAGTCTATCCATTTCTGTGATCAAGCTACACAATGTGCCCTGTACCAAACTGTTTGCCCGACAAGGCAATTGTAGCCACATTGCTTTGAGTTGCGAGTGCTACCAAAACCTTGGATAAGTATTGTTAAAAAAGACAATCTCGAATACAATGTTGACTTTATAAAACGTGCAAGGCCTATCTAAACCTCCACGATGCCCGGGAGAGTGGGCAGAGTATTGTCTCTTTCGCGTTTCGCTTCCAGACAGACATCTGCACTCCATAGCCTATGTTCAGCGCTACAGTACAGCCAGGCCGCTAGAGCGAAAAAAGAAAATGGCGTAGAGACTAAGTCCGCAAACCCCAAACCCTCACTTTCAGATAACAAATTCGGCATCTAAAGAGAACTAAAAATAAAAATGGATGATGTCAACGCGTAAAATACGTCCGAATGTACCAATACAACTAACCCAATAGAGACAATAAATGCCCGAAATGCCTTTTGAAGCCCTTCTTTTTGAACAATAGGCGCTTTTGAGAGAGACAGAGGACTTAGTCTCTGGTCGCCATTTCTGTCCTCCGAGAACTAACGTTATGAAATTCTGTAGACGCGTCAAATTTTCGAGCCATCGTTTAATAAGACCGACACAATGTCGCGGACTCACCGTTGTGTCGAGGGTCACAGTCAATCTGAAAATATAGAAAAAATAAGCATGTTTAGATAGCGTTAGCTTGAAAGCCGGCTAACTAACTTTAAACTTGGTGGGCAGCAGGGAGGCAGCGGTTAGCTTGCTGGTTAGCTCGCTAGGGTTAGCATGCTAGCCGCCTGGTAACACGGCACTACTAAAGTATGTCCAGCCTTTACTGCCCAGAGGCAAAGCTCACCTCATGAGCTTTACTTACTCAGTATTATACCGATGCAGTGATCAAGACATGTACACACTCATGTTGCCCCTGCCCTGAATTGAATTGCCAAATATAACAATGAGTGTTGTTTAAGCAAAGTAACAATCCAATGGGATGGCTACAAAACATGCCGAGCTAGCGCGGGTTAGCCGTGGTAACAGTTAGCCAACCTGTCAACCCGACCACACTAAAAACACCTTAAAATAAAGTCATCGGACATCACTGGAGTCAAACTTTATATACAGGGCAGGCTGGTCGTGGTGTTACCTGGTTGTTGTTATGGGAGTAATCCCCACTCATTTCCTATGCTTTGTAGGACTGAGAACAAAAAAAAGAAAGTCAGAAACGTGTGGAGTTAAAATCACCGGCAAGAAGCTGCTGGCAGAATGAAGAAAGGAACACACGAGCAGCGGACCAAGTCCCGTCTGCGCACCAATGCGCATGCGCGAATCATTTAAATACGGGACCTTTCACCCCTCTCTAAATGCTTCAAAGCGGCCGCACGTTATCAGAGCTGAAGTGCCCCAAAACAAAATAACATCATTCATATATTTGAAAAAATAAGAACTTATTTGTTTGTTCAGAGAATAATGAAAATGCTGAATCATCAGATTGTAGTTTAGAAGTGAAAATGTTTTCCTGACATGTCATACACTGCGGTACACATAGGCTACATAACGTTATAGACTAATTCACATGAAAAATAATGTTCTGTTAGTAAAAATATTGGAATAAAGACAAGTGAAAGTCCCCCTCTCGGCCGCCACAATATATACATTTGTGGATGGTGAAATATAATTGATATGAAATAGTCATTCATTTACTATAGTTGATTAATGTATTATAATTGAAAAACATATTTCTGGATTAGCTTGCGTGTTTGTGTCTGTATCATTAATGTTTCGTTAAGTAACGTTTCACTGTTTCTATATGTTAAATAGATATTTTAGGATTAAGGGAGAATAGGGTTCCTACATATGATTGCATGCGTGTATCCATAGAGCTTTTTCCACGTATCACATGAGAAACCCTGTGGCAGTTTCAAACACAACAATGTCATCCACGATGAGTAATACTATTGCAATGACAATGAACACCATTAATTCCATTACGTTTCTAAAATGAAGGAGGTCATTTCAATATGACATCAAGATGAAGCGTAATACGTAGTGCACATACGTATACAGTGGCCTATTACAGTGTACCTTTACAGTGTACCTTTACAGAATAACCTCCAGATCCCCCCTCCACAAACTTCATTGGTAAAAAAAAAAAAAAACACATTTATTCTAATAAATAATACAATGAACATTCGTATTTCATCAGTGATTACATGCTCAACATGCTCACTCGAAATGCTGGTTTCTGCTTTATCTCCTTTTATAAAGCGGTCCGACATTCAGGCGCGTTCTGAGTCAATCGGACCAATAGGGCTTGTTGTGCGTCGTGACGTCAAACAGCGATGACGTCTCAATTTCCGAATTATAAGAGCAACGAAAGTAATGTACGAAATGTTGCTTCGGTAAGTAAATCGTCATGAAGTGATTTGTAATTATGGGGATACATTGTTGTGTTTGAAACTGGTACAGCGTTTCTTCAGTCTGTTTCAAACTTATTTTGATTATGCCAGGTTACGGTATATTTAACGATTTTACTCTCAACACTCTTTTTCGTGGCATCAGATAAAGGCGGTGTAGTCATGGCAACCAACAATCCCACGATGACGCACTGACGTTCAAGCGCTGACGTATGGTGACTTTAACCTTAAGTCTGTGTGACTACTTATGTCCCTGATGCTTTGTTACCTGAGTCTATGCATAACACCAATAATTGTTAAGGCATGAGCCTTAATAACAAAACAATATTCTTCAGTGTAGACAATGGGTCTTTCAACCATGAAACATTCACAACTGATGGAGAGTATTGCCATACACAATTCCACCACAGGATGGCAGGTAACTACCCCATTTGTGATTATAAAGTCGATAACTTGATAAGTATGATACACTAATGAAAATGGAATTGAATGAAAATACGAACAATAGTTGGAAGAATAATTGAAATGATGCTATTCATATCATACGTATGCTTATTCTCAGGTATTGTGAACATAGTACAATGCTGATACCATCAGCAGGGACCTGATGGGCCAGTATGATGCTTAGACCTACACAACCTGAACAGGGACAAGGACAGATAGCTAGACTAAACCTCTCCAGGTAATAACTTTTTTAATACTGGTACACATGCACATTCCACCACTCGGCTGGTTCTCAACTTACTCAAGTCCTCCCACACTACAGCACTCCTCCACACCCTGCAGTGGCAGGGTGTGGAGGGTGTGGATCTGGTCCAAGTCACTGGTACTTACCATAGTGTGAGTGTGGACCGATTTGGTCAGTCCTACATTCAGGACCAGGTCATAGCTGGTCCCCTATGCTCTGTGGAAGCTTGCTGCTCCCTCATGGGAACCCCTATCACTCAACAAAGTATCAACCCTTTGCTGTCCTGGCTCCATAAGTTTAACCAGCTCACATGTGACATCAGGACAGACGAAACCCCACCCATCTTCCGCCACTCCTCTGTTCAGACTGGTTCTTGGATTTCTTGTTTCTTTATTGTAGTACTAAGAGCTGAGAGTTGGATGAATTGATACCTTTTACGTTCTGGCACTTTTTGGTTACATCTTTATCGTTGAATGCACTTATCTTAAGTGGCTTTGGACAAGGCCATCAACTAAATAAATGTATGGTGATGTAATGATGAAAACACTTAACAACTCTCACTATCTTGTTTTGTATAATGGCAAGGTTGAATCGTTTTACCCATATTACACATATTATTCGATTTCAGCTTTTCCTGGGTTGTGTGTTCATGGTTGAATGCGTTTACTGTAAGTCGCTTTGGAAAAAGCATCAGATAGACGTGATTACAAATGAACATGCAATGTTTAACCAGCAGGGGCAGTACAGGCTGTATTTTCAGAGGGGGGAGTCATCCATTAAAGAATGCCTTTGCACACATGGTGAGCTTGGTACATATGGTAAAATGGCAACTCCCTAATATATATTTGGCAGTTAAAGAATATCCAGTCATGTCCCCCGGGTAAAAAAGAAATAAATGATAATCTAGGCCTTCTTGCTGTCCTCTTAACCTATCTCATTAATACATTTTGTTGAAACTTGCTTTGTGCCATCTGTACGAGTTCATCAATAATCACAGAGTCTACTTCACTTAAAATTAGTCTTCAATTTCCAAAGTAGCTCAAAAACCTTACAATAGACCCCAAACAAACCGAGGCCAGAACATCCTATAACTTTATGCCATTACGTTTAGACAACGGCAGGCTTACGTTCTGAAGTGTAGGGTGTGTACGACCCTGTGGTCCGTTTCACTCGCTACTTTGCCCGGTTTTTGGTTTCTGTTGGCGCGGGCGCATGGTGGCCACGGTTGCTATGGTAACGTGTGTTCCAGCAGCGTGCTTGCTGAGTGGAGACGTGCACGGGACAATCAGCCTAACAAAGGGGCTGTGGGAAGGGCTGGGTGTGTGAGGGGTGTTATGGTCCATGACCAGTGCGGTGGTGTTGGCATGAAACAGGCCTTCTCCCTTAAACCCATTCATTACAAAGAACGTTTAAGCAGTAGTGGTTGCGTGTATCCAGAGAGTGTGTGTGTGTGTGTGTTAGCGGGGATGTGTCACTGGGGACCCCCTGGTCCTATGACGCAGTTCCTCAGAAAGCCAATGGTGTCAGGAGGCGGGGCTAGGAGGGTGTTCCCCAGTGTCTATTGGACTAGGGGCAATCCTTAAACCTCCAGGCTCCTGAGCGAGGCCGCCTGCTGGTGGTCCACGGCTTGGGGGGAAATGCATCAACCAAGCCCCCCGTCCATGACCTCATCTGTCTGCACCTGGCCGATGCCTTCAAAAAGACCATCATTATATTAATTGAAGTAAATACAAAAGGCAAGTAATAAAATAACAGAATATAACATAGGTGCAACTTGCAACTATATTATATTGTTTTTTTATTACTTGCCTTAATGCCTTTTGTGTTATCCTTGCTTGCAACTGGCAAGCAAGGATAATGGGGGCCCACATATGGCATTGCCTAAAGCAAAGCAAAATACCAGCGTTCCAGGGAGTCCAGGGTCCTGTTCCTGACCCTGCACCACGTCTGCCTGTCGATGGCAAGGGGCAGATGAGAGTATTTTTTGAAAAGGAGCAGTATTCCATACGTGGCAGCAATAGTGAGCTTCATAGGGATGGTAAAATCGCATTTATATGCCGGTTTACCAGAGTTAGCATATCAAAATCATCACCAACCACGTTTCTACATAAACAGTGGCAAAGGTCACGATAAAAACGGATCATTTTATGTGTGTACCCCTTTGAGGCCCAGCCAGCATTGGAGGAAGGCCAGCAGTTTAGATAGTTGACCTTCAAACTAAAGCAGGAACTTTCCCTTTTTTTTAAGTGGAGTGGCACTAATTTAGGCCTTGGGATTGTTCTGTGCCCCATACACCGCACGTCTCCAGAACTACTTTTATTTGACCACACACTCCAACATGGAAAACGACACACCCAACCAACACGCATGTCACTTTAGATGAAAAATGACACACATGTAAACAATAAGGAACACACAAGTACACGCAACAAGACAACACCCCAAACCATAACAATAACGATAAACAACGAAAACCCCTTTTATTAAACACACTAATTCCCAGGCTCCACTGCGCGGTCCTGGGAGTACAGTATACTAACACATCTCCTCTTTTAACCATCTTAAACCACCGAGTTTGTGTGGTTATGACACAAGGTCACCATAGTCCCACTATCACCTGTTTTTGTCAGCTTTTGTCATCCTGGGCACCGAATCAGTTAGTGTGTGTGTGTGTGTGTGTGTGTTGGTCAAGTGATGTTCATTGGAACCAAACGGTCTGACCACATGGGTTGCAACTAAACAAGTTAATAATGGAGAGTGGCGCCTGTATATAAAGTGTCATTCATATCGCACTTGAAATGGCAGCTATTGGCATTTTAGCGCCACCTACGGCCATTTGTGGTATATCCTTTGTATCCCTTACCAATTATAAAAAATCTACAAACCTGCCAATAAAAAACATTTGTGCAATATTAATAATACTAACAAATACAATATGTAGTTGGACCCCTAAATATAATGAAAAAATAGAACCATAACATTTGAGTAGATTTCGAAAAGATCGTGACATCAGAAGAAATGTGCGGACATATTGCAGTACATCTGCTATCCCCCTAGAGGTCGCACACTCCCTGTTGGAGATGTAGTTTAAAGAACGGTGTTCAACTGGGTTCAATCCCTCATGTCCAGTCCAAACTAGTGCAAGATTCTTTTTCTTAACAACGTAATCACTGAAAACTGAATACTTACTAGGAGTATATGTAAATGTATCTAATGTGATGCATGAAAGTATTCACAAAAACACTAATTTTTGAATTTTTTTATAATAGGCAAACGTCGCCTTCTCTAAACATGTGTATTCAATAAATAGAGACAAATTTAACACGCGTATTTGTTTAGGTCACTACTTCATTCCATTCCCATTGAATAAAAAAAGGCTCTGTATTGCAGCATCCTGATACCACACCATTATAGAATCATTCAATCATAGATGTGATAAATACGATCATCTGGCCATTAATATGTACATCTATACATGTCATACTCCCACTTCACAAACGGTTCAGAAAAAGTCCCAGCACCACCTCTTTAAACCATGTCAACATGGTGTTGAGTCATTGATCCTCATATCAAACCTTAGCCGGGCTCCACGGCGCTAAAGGAGGCTCTGGTTTTGTGTCCTCCCTTATCAACCCCAAGCCTTGGCCGTTCGGCCGTGGAGAATCACGTGGTTAGCGCCGTGGCTATGTTTTGGGAACAGCCCGTCCCCTCGGGCCCTCCCCTCTACGGATGACCCCCGTCCCCTTGGGCGGGCAGCGCCGGCGTGCGCTGGTACAGGAACATGTACGCGTCGCACAGCAGCCTGCGCACGGGCTCAGGAACCAGGGGAGGGTGCACCGCGGCCATCTCCTGCTCCGGCTGCGATAGGAAGTCGCCGAGCTGCGGACAGGCGCTGACCTCAGGGACGTTGTATCCGCTCTGGTCGTCTCCTGACTCAGAGGATGGGGTGGGGGGGGAGGAGCAGAGATTAGACATCAGCTCACGTGGAGACACTGAGGTGTGTGCGTCACACACCAATGCTATCTCGCAATCTGCGAGCTGCATTCTAAGAGCACAAGATGAGCCTGGGGAAGTGCTGATGCGCCAAAACAAATCAGCATTAGCATAAACAACAAAGTAGCCTTTTTCTTAAGAGCTAAGGTTACGTTTTAGGGAAAAGTCCAATTAAATTTTTGTTATTTGGCTCCAACCGTGCAACATGGCCAAAACATAATACACTGACACCCACACACCCACACTATTCCATGAACCTTCTCTCACCGCATCTATCCGCCATGCTGTCGAAGAACAGCCAGGAGTGTGGGTCAGGGCCGTATTTGACAAAGGACACGTAGTGGCTGGTTTGAATACAGAGGACAGCAAACAGCTCCATGGTGTGCCTGGGAAAGGGCGGACCAGGGGCGGACGCTGCAGGTGCAGCCAGCGCCCTGGGGTGGTGGCCCTCCCGCAGTGGATGAGCATGCACCTGTTAGGAAGACGATAGAGAAGATGGAGAGAGATTAGCAACAAACAAAAAGCCCCTTCCTGCTCCGCTGGTTGATGCGGGATGCATGCACTCACAGCATTCTACGTGACCTTCGACACGAGTTTCCCCCGAGCAAAATGGATCTATTATTGTTATCACTCTACATAAGACGTAGTACGATTGGCAGGTTGAAGGGGTGTGTTCTGGGTACCTGTGTGCTGCAGGTGGAACAGTACTGCTTGATTGTCCCTGGATGGAGCTTTGGGTCTTGAAGACACTGGAAACACTCAGTGGTGGCCAGCTGCCCACAGAGGAAGCATTCTCTGGGAGCTGTGGAGGACCAGCGATGCACAGCAATTTCAGAAATGACACGGAGGAGTCAATGGGGATGTTGTAAAGATAAAAGTGGTCCTAAGGAGCAGGTTGGGGTTAGGCACCTGGCTGAAGGTAATGCCTACAGATAGACTGAAACTATCGAACCAGGAACCCTTCGGCTGGGAGTCCAACACCCAAATCACTGGAATATTGTTGACCTGACCCCTCACCGTTGTGGAGAAGGTCCGTGAGGTCCAGCCGGGTGGAGGGGATGATGTGTGGGAACATCTTGTACCCCTTTCCGAACCTCGGCATCTGCATTATGAGACACGAAGGGGCCTGTGGGGAACACACCCATGTTTAATTGGCATTCGTTAGCCAGACAATACACGTCTTCTTGACCTCTCAGAATTGCAACCCACCTCTTCAAACTTGAGGTCACATGACAAGAAGGAAGCGTCCATCAGCTGTTGAACTGTTGGTACCCGCCCCACTTGCTCCTTTTCTAGAATGATCTGGAAGGTGTATGCCTCCTGGCTCGTCTCCATGTTGGATCTGTGAGGAAACATGGGGTCTAGTGCAGCAACTCCTGACCTGAGTTTGAGCAGCGGGGTCATGCGCAGCACTCGCTGAAGCAGAATTGAGATGAACTCCTCCGGATCTGAGGTAGGGTGAGAGACATCAGGACAGAGTGAGCAGCATATTATTATTATATTATATGCTAAATTACAAATCATAACATTGTCTGGGTGTCCTGACCTTTTTCCTCTGTTAGGAAGGTGTGACAGCCGAGCTGTTTGCGCAGACTCATCACTCTCTCGGCAGGAACAAAGCCATTTCTGGAGGGAACAGAGAAGGAGAAGGTGTCAATAACATTCCACACTATAATCGTCCAATACGGTTTAAGATTACGTTTCGGAGAAAAATCCCACATTGCATCAATAAAAAGACCCACTTCCGTGTGGCATGTTTACCTGCGTAAATGGTTGACAATTGTTTTCCTCAGTATTTGACATGTGGCATCTTCTTTACAATCCGGCCTTTGCAAGGAGCCATCCAGCACAGTTGAAGAGCAGAATAAACTGTAGCAAGGTAAGAGACCTGCTTTTAAACTACACACCACTTCAAGACCTGCTGGTCCAGGTGTATTATACTATAATGATGGCGGTATTTTGAAGAGATAGGGACACCATGGGAATGATCACAAGAAGCGCTCCCACTCGTTTACCTGAAGAGCGTAGCATCGAGGTAACAGGAATTGAAATGCCCCTGAATTCCTCGCATTCTCCCCACGAGCAGGGAAGTGGCCTGGGGTTCAGAGATGGGAGGGGCGTCCTCTTCAGAGTCATCTAGTGCGATGTCTGAACACACGACATGACACATTTAACATCCAATCAGATTTGGGATTTTACCAATATGGGAGCCATCGAGGTGGCGTGCGGGTGGTACCGGGGGGGAGTTCCAAGGCCTTGTGAGTCTTGCTCCTGCCGAACGAGCTGTGAAACCTCTGGTCAGGACTGCACATTGCCATGGGGACAAACAAAGCCCGGCCCGTCTGGCAGGTGAAATACCTCTGGCCTCCACAAACCCCGTCTGAGCAGTTCCTCACGTCGTAGTCCTGGGAGGGCGACAGGAGGGGACGCATGAAGGCCCACGCCTCTTTAAGACCCGACTCAGAAGAAGAAAACACACCCTGTTGGATTTGGCGCCTACATGACTGATTCAATGCTTCTTCCTTTCCATTTAAATGTGCAATTACTCACATACATAAGCAGCGCGTATCTATTTAACCATTCCATTTTAAGCACAGCCAACAGACACAAACAATATTTAACTAAAGTAAAAACCCTCAAGTTCTGTTGAAAGAAAATGGGTCTCACCAGTTCGAGACCCGCCCACTCTCCGGTCTTGCCCTGAGGGACCCCCTTCCAGCGGACGATCCCGTACACGGTGACCCCCGTGTTGGACATGACCTCTACCAGGGACCCCACCTCCAGCAGGACGCCGGCCGGCGTGGGGCTGTGGCTCGGTGTGATACGCTGGTCCATGTGCTGGTCCGTGCGCTGGTCCTGGCGCTGGTCCATGTGCTGGTCCGTGTGCTGGTCCATGCGCTGGTCCGTGCGCATCTCGCCGGGCCTCGCACGCAGTCTCATGTTGGGCAGGGAGTTGACTCGTGATGCAGCCTTCCTGCCGACACCTGGTGACAGGTACGGCGGGGGAGGATGACATCACATGGTGCGGTTCAAAAGTTTATGTCACATGCTTCCGGCCGGTTGATATGGCCTGGCAGTCATTCTGCGCTACAGGTCCACATGCCAGGTATGCAAAACATCTCACAAGCACACAATGTGCAACAGTGCCAGACCATGTGATGTGTGCTTTCGGAGACACGCCTCAGGTTTTTCCGGTATATTTCTTCTGCTACATCTGAATCGGCTACATCTTGATATGTCCATATCAAGATGTTGATATAAGCATAATGTGATCAAACGCTTTAGCTTTTATTGTGCACAGGGATATGTGTGGCAGCTTTGGTACTTGCGAATGCTATATATTGAAAGCCTTACAAAACATGTGCTTTTATATTAACGTTATTGACTATATATATATATATATATATTGACTTCAATGATGTATAAACTGTTCCATTGCATTTTCTTTGTGAAGCCTAATAGAATATTCAAATGCTATTTCAAGGTTTCAGGATATCCATTGGCTTTCGTTAGCAGATCAATGTGGTGCAACTAATTCAGTGTAGTTTGTATTGTAATCCCTACATCACTGACTCCAAGACTATGATTTGACAGCATAAATAAATGTCTTAGTTGAATGTGGCCTTTTTTATTGCTAAGAAATGCTAGAGGCTAGCTTTTGTTAACTTTAGTCACAAAGAAACTAAATGATTTACATGAATGTACTTGATGTGTGTGGTTTCATTGATCATGGACGGGTTTCTTTGTTATCCTTTTGACAATACCAACAAAAGATGATGATAAGCTACTTTAAACAGTCAATGATATGTTTGGCCGTTGTACATCAGTGAGTTTATCTTGTCTCTTGATGGATGCAGCCTATACTAGCTCAATGAGTACGCTTCTTTTTCCCTTGGTCTTTCGCAAGATATTCACAAAGTCATTCAATATAATATCATGCCATCATTAATAATAGCAGTATCATCATCACTGTTATTACAATCATACACTTCTTGAACTCATTAAATGTCTGTGATTAATTAAAAACAACTGTGATTATTATCGCTCAGTACTGACCGCCAGTGCTGCCTTCTGTCCGTTGGTTCCTATAGGGAGCCGTGTAACCAGGGACCACCTGAAGGATTTCGGCGGCACTGAACAGCGGAAGGGGCGCCGGCTTCTTGCTCCCAGCACTCTGGTCGCTATCCTATAAGATAGAGAGAGTGAAAACGCATTGGTTAGAGTTAGTCTCGGCTCCATCAGCTTTCAAAATTGTCTCATCTCATGTCATCGGTGTCAACAGCATGATTGGTCGAAACCAATATGAAGCTAAGAAAGGGAAACTCCCCATTCACCCAGATTTGAGCTTGTCTGCCTACAGACTTCACTTATTAATATAAAGTCTGATTTAAGAAACTTGAAAGTTAACAACCACTGAATAAAATAAAACATATTTCAGGACTGCCCTTACTCCTAAAATACTCTGATGTTATGTCGAACACAACTTATTTTTTTGGATACAAACTCTGGGGGGGCCAGCTCGGGCTAGTGTATTATTTGGGGTGGCACTTGATTGCACCCCCCCCCCCCGTTGCAAATAGCGGGGCTTGTAGCGTAAGTGACAAATATAAGACTTAATATTGACAAATATTAGACTTAATATAAGCATATTTTTAAGCATTCTTTAGACTGTTTCTGTTCAGGATAATTTTTTCTCAGACTTTTATGTTCAGGATAGTTATTTCTCAGACTGGGGGGGCCAGCGGGGTGGCAATCCTCTGACCCCTGGCCCCCACGTGGCTACGCCCCTGCAAACGCTTAACAAATGTCAGGGGTTAAAGAATCTACACAGTTTAGTTTTTTTATGTGGTCGTAAAAATGTAGTTAATCATTATCAAGTTGTTAATACAATTTTCATTATGGAATGTGCATTTGTTATGGTGGCACGCGGTTATGCAAATACATGTGTTTACGGTTAGAGATAACATCTTTGTAGAAATATGCTGTGTATTCCTTCGCTGCTGGACACGACAACTGGAGGAACGACAACATATTAGTGAACTTTTCCATACCAAAAATTCCACCTCGAACCCGAGCATATGAAGGTCCTCCACGTTCTCCTTTCTCGCAACTTTCATCAGGTTTTTCACCAGTGCAGGCAAGTGCCGTTTCTTGTACTTCACGACCACTATATCATGCTGAGACAGCTTAGAGATGGCAGAGAACAGCTGGGAGTTGCACACTAGATCCATACGCTTGCTTATGGACACAAAGAGCAGAAGCTGGGCCTGGTGACGGGTAAGGGGGTACGTGTCCTCCTTCTTCACGCCCCCACTGCTGGGGCCGCCCGGGTTGCTGCTGCCACTGTAGATTTTCCCCATCACCACTCCATCATGCGTTTCTTCCTCCACTCGACCAATGCATCCCCGAGAGAATCCTTTCCATGTCTTCCCCCGCGTAACTATAAAGAATTTCTCCTTTCCAACTGCCGTGTTGTCCATTTTGTTGTATTCTTTAAATAAAGTATATATGTTATAAGGTGTTGCTTTGGTAGGCTATTGTAGGCCGACTGCTGGGACAAGCAGGCTGTTCAGCAGGTGCCAAGTTGAACACAGAGAAATTCAACCTGGAACACAGAGAAATTCAACGTGAAAAACCAAAGAACTAATATATTGATTGATGTGGATAAGCAACAAGTAAACACCTGTAGGCCTATTATGTACGGACCTGACAATGCTAAAGAACTGTTACTAGACAGCGCTCACTGTGCTTCTTAAAGGTTGTATCCGCGATTCTGCCATGTGTTTACTAATAGGCTACCATTTGTTTTTGTGTGATCTCGGAGCATGCTTACAGAGACGCGGTTTCGGCCTAGCATCGCTGATACAACCTTTAATTATGCAGCAAAAAAACGCTTCAATGTAGGCAGCCTAGTGGTTTGGAGTGGCTGAGTAGCCTACCATTAGTTTTTTAGTACGATCTCGGAGTCTAGATTGCCTACAGCGTTTTTTTGACGGCCTGGAATCGCTGATACAACCTTTAACTTCTGACTGGGACCCCCTGGATGAAATGGTCTAGACCTCCACTGTCTATGCTACATGTGAAGAAATACAGTAGGCTACTTACCCGCCTTAATGCCTGTTCAACTTCATGAGCTCATCAAACCATTTAGCGTTAACGTCCTTGCCTCTTTAACTAATGTTGTTTTGAACAAGGAAGTTTGGAGGAGCAGCTAATTAATGTATAACCGACCACGCCTCCACCCGTCCTCGTACCTGCCACCCATTCCGGACTTTCACGAAATAGCCACGTCAGATAATTACTACTGTCCGCTCCCGGTGTATATTAAAGGATGAGGTCATTAAACGGTGCGAGACTAATAAACGCTATGAGCTATGAACTAATAAACGCTACGCTATAATAAACGCTATTCATACATCATTTGCACCCCATTGGAAGAGTAGCCTACCTTTAGGAATAAAAGTTTCATGATGTAACCGGAATGCAGAATCGCGAACTATGCGTAGCCTCCGCCTGACCTTGCCCGTGTGCTTCGTCCCGTGCAGCTCCTCCAGACTTCGCGTGCCTACTTTGATTGACATGTTGGCATTCAGGTTCATAGATACACATCACACGTAGACCGGAGTCAAAGTCTTATTTTTTAGGTTTACAAAAAAGGTCAGACTTGACGTTCTTGACCAATGTATATTGTTTTGTTTGTTTGGGGGCGATGAGTCTGAATAGTAGAGTGAATGTTTTGGACTATTATTATCAAGGCGTCGTTATTTTAATCACAACAGCGCCCTCTATCGGATGGTGTCGGACATCTTCGATTGGAATCAAGGATCTCAGTATTTTGTCGTAAGCAGCGAGTAAATGGCTTGTTACTAGACCACTAAATAATGGAAAAGACACTTCAAATAGCACCTTAGACTTCACCATGAACACAAAGACAAGTGCACAACATGTGTTGAGAAATATAACACATTGTGATCATTCCTATTCGAATTCCTGGTAAATGATTGACACAATTGCTAGCTTTAACGTGAGTATAACCCCGAGCATTTTAGTACCTAATGAGTAAAATAACTGAAGGTGTTGATAATTATACGGCATTCCAAACATACAAAGCATGTGAGAGTGAATGTGAATGTGTACAACAATAATGCAGTTAATGCTACTAGCAAAGCATACCTTCTAGCACATTGCTTTTGTCAGCCACTGAGTCACCCTGAAGTGGACTTTAGCATTCAAATTACTTTTAAAATAATAAATGTTGATTAGATATACCTTGTTGGCATTCACTGTTGTGCTGAATAATGTTTTCATTGATTATGAATGAGATTAATATAATTGAGAGGAAAAGCACCTTATGCATGAGGATAGTACCACTTACTCATATATATCCTACAATTAATTAATGGCATGACTTTTCTGGTATTAAATACACTCACATATCTAAAACGATACATGAGCTGGTTTAGGCATCCAAACCTATTACTTAGCCATTAGGTTTTGTAATGATTATAAAAAGATTACCAAATTTCTCTTGAGTCACTTCATGTTTATTGCCGTTTGGAAGAGTCATTCAACAAACTGTCGAAACTGTGTACTAGAAAAAACACAGAGGATACATCACTCAAAAACTACTTAATTTTAAACGTGGAGGGCTTAACGCACATTCAACTTAACTGAGAAGTGCTGCAGGGATGTCAAACTTCATAGGACCTTTTTGTTGTAAAAGTTAATATTTTAGCTGCCAATTTGCCAGCGTTCCCAGGGATTGGTTCGCATAAATGAATTGTCCCCCACCAGACTCCTTGCTTGTTTGCGAGTCACACGCGGAGCTGAACCTTTATCCTCGTGTCCCTGGCTCAGTGGGTGTAGCCCGGCTGCTGGAGGAAGGTGCTGCTGTGTTTGTGGGACCTGAGGCTCTGGCTCCGCCCGTGAACGCAGTTCTGGCGCTGGAGGTTGCTCCGGGCCAGCTGGTGGCGGTCTTCCCAGGCCTGAGCCCTCTGGACGCGGGAGGCATGTGTGACCTTGGCCAGCCCCGCGGCCCGGGACGCCGTGTCCTGGAGGATCCCAGCGATCAGAGCGCAGCGGTCCGCTAGAACCTCCTGCTCTGATGGCCTGGGAAGAACCACATCCGGCGGGGGTGGACTGGTGATCAGATCTCCACATCTGGCCAGGAACAAATAAAACAACGTCACCATGTATGAACATTCAGTCTGTTGCTGCATTTTATTATCCATTCGTCTCGGAGCTCCGAGGACGTTGGCTAGCGACACGCAAGAACACGCCCCTTTTACTCGGACGGCAAACTCTTCTGCCCGGTTGAACTCAGGGGAGACCAAGCAAGGATTCCGAGACAGAATTCAAGATGGCTGCGCCCAGTGTTACTTTGTTTGTTAATGAGAGCAACATGTTGGTGTACTGGGACCAGGAGAGGACCCGTCCCATTCCTGGGCCCTTGTTTCAGCAACAAGAAAACCCAGGAATGTACTACTTGGATGAGGGGCTCAGGCAAACAGTTGGCTTGGTGTGCATTCAAAGCAAAGCAACCGCCCCGCTGCTTTCAAACACCTGCCTGCCTGCCACTGCCCCACTGCCTGCCACTGCCCCAACGAACTGCGCGAAGTGTAGAAGTGACGTTACATCAGAGGTTTGAGACGGTTAATAATAAAACGCTTGAAGTGTAGAAGGGACGTCACATCCGAGTTTCAAGACGGTTCGCAGAGAATAATCGAACGCAGCATGTGTCTCAGAGCTGGACCATACATTGTAACCCTCTGTACTATAAACCATCTAATCCCCAGAGGCATCTAGAATCTTTTGCTGTTTCAAGACCGGGGATTTTTTAACAACCGTCTTTGCTCTCTTACCCACTGCCATTTTCGGGGTTTGGGTCGGAGTGTCCACTCAAAGCGGGCGTCGACGTGGTTGCATTTATCTGCACCGGGCCCTGGTCTCCCTCCGCTGAAAGCTCCTCACGCTCTGCTTCTGAGGAGACATGGGTGGATCCTCATCACTGTTGCTCTTAGGGTACTCGCATTTTATTAAGCGGAACATTTCAATATCTGCCAGTAATGTTGGCACTAGTCTTCACTCTGGACAGCCACAATTTGTTCTAAAAACTACACACAGGAAGCTCCATATCGACGTAATAATCCGCCAAAAATAGAGCGTCCAATAACCTCTGTGGTTCAGCAGAAGCCAGTCCTCATCAACCACTTCCCCGCTGGCTGGGCCATCGTCGGCAACCTTCTCCTCTCCACCAAAGAGCAAGCGGGCGATTGCAGTGAACATGGCCTTGGGTTCTCTGCCAGTGCCCCCAGCCAGACCTTTGTCTCCTGCAGTTCCTCTAGAGCAGACAGCTGAACATAAGGAGAGAAGAAGGTTGAGATTAGTATTGGATACAGCAGACTAGCATTTGAACAGGAACGTCACACACTGACTTATATAGTATATCTTAATATATCACATTTCCCAAATTACCAAATGTTTTACATATCACCTCTGTTATACATCACCAAAACACAGCAACAAATGTCCCCTAGTTGTAGGAAGTGGGTCATTGTTAAAAAAAAGTAGACACACTTTTGACCTGATTAAAATTGAAGCCACCATGTCTGCTGACATCAGCGACCAATAGGGTTGCTTGTAATAATTTAAAAACGTCATGCTCCTCTATGGGCCATATGTTTTCAGGGCAAGGAGGGGCCTGTGTGCATCTTTTGGGGGGTTGACCAAATATTGCAGTTGGCGTCGAGGTTATGAGGCTATGAATATGGTACGGTGCTATCGTACGGTGCTATCGTACGGTGCACTGTACTTAATATGCATAGGCCTACGATTTGCATTCATTGTCATGGAGTCGAATTTGCATTGAAAATTTGCATTGAAAAAGGAAGCAGACTTGATAGTGGAAAGGCGATTGGTCTATAGAGGATTGTTGACATAGCCTACCAGTGTTTTTTTTACCTAAAGGTGAAGGCATTGCAGATTGCTGTGCACCGACCCCCTTCAAAACGACATGTTTACAAACGACGTCTTGACATCTGCTCGCATAAAGGCTTGGGGCTGTCATTTAGAGAAACACTTGTTTGGGAGCATTAATATGTGTTCATATTGGTTCCTGGAAGACCCTTTAGTCGTTAGATATTACAGCGATTACTCACAGTCGCGTTGTAAAGGGTAACAATCCAGTGCTAACCAGCATGTGTGGACATTTAAGAACGAAGTACTTAAGTATTTAATATTAGAAAACATTACAAACAGACGATAAGCATAACAACCAATGTGTCTGCGTGGTGCGTACCTGCAAAGGATGGTCCCCAAATATATTCTGAAATCGTGTAGCAGCTGTGTCTCTCAAAAGGCAAACTGAAGAAGCATCTATCTTTATGTTTTCGATGAAAACAAATGATTTATGATACATATAGAGACGCTCCCTTTGTGCTCTAGGAGGCTGCAACGAATTTGAATTCATACAGCTGATGACACGCCCGTGTGGTCCCGCCCCTTTTACGGTGTCGACCAATCAGACGCAACCACTCTGTCCTTTTAAAACAAGTAGATCTGCTTGTTGGAAGAATTGTGTGGATTTAGCTTGAGATGTTATTAATTAATATACACCCGTTAATGCTAACGGTAGGGCTGTTTGGAACCGTACTGTATGGTTGAAGATGCCATTGATGCACACCTGGGCGCAAATCCTATTATCTTTGGTACCAGGTTGACAAAAGTAACAAAAAACAAGTTACAAGGACAAAACACACATAACTAATAATGCAATCGTCCCAGGAAGATATGTGTTGCAACTTATAATGCAATAAAGACTCATAATGTAATAATGGCTCATAACAGTTCATAATGTAATAATCGGCTCATCATGTCATAAACTCACGAACGCATAACGTAATAATGACATGATGAACTGTTATAACATTATGAGCGGTATCAATAAGGTTCTTCATGTAATAAGTTATTACAGTATTACTTTATGCGCAAAGCCCTTATTACGTTATGCGTCCGTGATTTTATGACATTATGAGCCGATTATTACATTATGAACTTTTATTACATTGAAATTATTACATATTGAGCCGTTATGAGCCGTTATTACATGATGAGTCTTTATTACATTATAAGTTGCAACAATATGTTTTACGAATCTGATCAGAACCCAATGTCCTAGTGATTTATTGTAGCAGCCTAAACCACGCCTTACCTCATCGCGTTACCTCTTACTCTCTGAAGATGGAGCAGTTACTCTTCTGACAAATGCATTGCCCAGAGCCAGTCTGTTTCAATGCTTTTAGACCTATGAAGTAACCCATGCCAATGCAGTTACGCGAGGGTAGCCTACTGCAGGTGTTAGGCCTACATGTTTTTTTTCTTTTAATAGAACTATTTACATTAATTGCACAACATATATAAACATTTTAATTAAAAGTGATATAGGCCTATATGGTTCAAAAAAGCAAATATGACTACGGGTTGTTATTCAAAAATGGTGTCCTGTTGTGATTTCCATCAGATGTTTTTCCATTGTAATGTTTTATCATTTACATATGAGGTGGTCAACGAAGGGCCTTGACGACAATTTAGAAACACGTCAAGTTAAAGATCGGGAACCTCTGGTCTATGTAGCCTATATCTTCTCTCTGCAATTATATTGGACAATTAATAACAGAGATCGGGACATTTTCAAATGTGAAATTATGTTTATGTTTATAAAACGAGTCTCATGTATTGAATTCAATCATACTTCAGGTTATATCAAAGTTTCGGGCACCAGGCCACTCTGCTGGATCTGGATCTGGTCACAAGGTGCCCCGCAGGCACCTGGCCCACCTGCGAAGTTACAGCCACCAGGAGACTGCTACCTTTAAGAGTCAGTGTTATGTCAGCACAGACATTACACCACAGGGAATAATCAAGCATACAATTATATCTGTCTTAAACTAGGTCACCGTTGTCCAATTAGGAAATAGGCTCAGTATAGATCTTACTGTATGGATAAAAGCGAATGTATATTGTGTATCACTAACATTTAAGCATCTATCAAATTGGCTAAGGTAGAGTGCTCAAGTCAGATAAGGAATAACGAATAGAAACGCTCAGTGTGCTGCAGTGTGAAGTGATCACACCCACGTGGGTTATATGGTCTCGAACGGGGTCTGCACACCAGCCTTCATTTCCTCCGATTGGTAACTTTACTACAAGTTTCTATAGATTAATGGCATGGGTCTGAGTATTTGAGGGGAAGTGCACTTGCCAGTCCACTATTATCGCTTAGAACTATTTCATAGAAACAGTGGATCTCAAATGGCACGTACCCCTAGGTGTACTTTGGAGTACTGCAGGGGGTAACTCACCTTTGAAGTATTGGTTATAAACAATATATAGCCTATAATCCCTCGTTAATAAAATCTGTCAAATCCTAAAGTACTCATGAACAAGTTAGTGAGCAAGTGAGCAAATACTCCCTAAATTGCGAGTAGTTGCACCCTTTTAATGTTGATGTTGACATTCCCGAATAGAAAGCACATATTTCTGTTAATTTTCATAATTGTTCTCCCAAAAATGTTTTGTGCCTTTGAAGGGGGTGCTCAGCTGAAAAAAATCTCTGAGTGTGCACAGTACTAGTAGAAGAAGATCGAGAACCACTGTCTTTGAATGTCTGTGCGTAAACATTTTACGCACACATTTTATGACATTCAAAGAAAGTGGTTCTCGATATTCTTCTACTTATTTTACGGCATTTTTACGGTAAAATATCTAGTAACAACTGGAGGAGGGGCGTGCCCTCGGGGCGGACACACCCCTGCTGCTTATGTCAGAGCTTCTACAGAGGCGAACATTTAGTTAACTTGGGACCGCGGCACTCACAGTCTGTAGTTTAAAAGGAGAAGAAAGGACCACATTTGGATGTTTTTTCCGCCTTCTTACTATTTTACGGAATCCAAGGGACATTAATTGGATAATTCTGCGTAGCGGATGCCGGATACTTTTCCTTTCACATTAATTTAACACCAAAACATTAAAAAAATGCCTCGATCATTTTTGGTAAAAAAATATTTTGCAAAACAAAAGCCGAATTACAGTGAATTGGAATGCTACAATGGTAAGTCAATAAAAAAAAAAGTTAAGACTGAATGCTGAAAATTATTAATGTTTTCGTTCACAACTGGATACAATATAGCTTAAAATAGCCTTTAAAATCCAACCACCTGTTACCTAAAATTGACTCGGTCAGATCATAACTTGTCTTTTCTAATGTCGCAATATAGGCTACACGACCAGTCCGGGAAACTTTGTTATTGTGCATGCCTACAAAACCAGAAAATCCCCGATCAAGTTGGGGCCCGTTAGATGCACTTTTCCCCCTTTCTGCAGACAGAGCTCCATTCATGTTACAACCCCTTGTGAATACGTGGGAGGAAACGGCCCATGGAACCTCTTTAACCTCAAAACGACACGAGGCAGAGGGGTTTAAAGATAAAAACCAAACACAACATCCAATAGACTACATCAGCTAATAAACGGTTAACAACAAAAATCCCAGACGTTGGATGCATTGTCAAACTTAACGCTATCTCCTTATCATGACTCCATCTGAAACACGTGACACCATTTTCCTTAAACGTCCCTCCTCCCTCAGACCTCTCCTCAGAGCGCTTCCCTCTGGCAGAGCTCGCTCCCGGGGACAACATGGTGACGGCCACCTGCTTCACCGCCAGCCTGGTGTGGGACCTCAGCGTGCTGCTGCCCAGCTCCCCCCTGGAGCCCCCCCACGCCGCGGGGCCCCTGGACCTCAGCTCCCCCTCCAGCCTCAGCAGCAGCGCCAGCAGCAGCGGGGAAGAAGACGAGGGCAGGACGTCGGACCCGCCCAGCCCCGAGCCCACGCACACGCACAAGCACACGTACGGCCCCCGGCAGCGCATGAAATGCACGGGGGTCAAGAGCCTGGCCGCCTCGTCTCCCCGCGAGGAAGAGGCGGAGGAGGAGAGGGAGGCGGCGGCGTCGCCCACGGCGACCAGGCCGGCCTTCCTCTGCAAACACTGCCCTAAAGAGTACACCAGCCTGGGGGCCCTGAAGATGCACATCCGCTCCCACACCCTGCCCTGCGTCTGCACCACGTGTGGCAAGGCCTTCTCCCGGCCCTGGCTGCTGCGCGGCCACATCCGCACACACACAGGTGAGATGGCCATGGCCGTGCGCTGTGAGCTGGGCTTTGTGGAACCATGGCAACAGATGTTGGGGATGGAGGAACATTCCTGGCCCCAGCCAGGAATGATGTGTATCGGGCCGACAAAAAAACGCAAGAAAACTGGCGTTTTAGTTGAGTTGATACGATCACACGGGCGGGTCATCTGTCGACCTTTGACCCTGTGATCCCTTGTTTCCCTAAAGTTCCTGCACCCTAGACCTCCAACAGGTGACGGGGGCGGGGCGGGTTATCTAACCATAGACGTTCTTGGGGAGTACAGGATAGGGGTCTGAGTTTCTCTGACAAAGAGTACAAAGAACATCTAGGAAGCCCCCCCGCTCCTCCTCTGCAATCACTGAGCATTTACTTCCATGCCCCTGCTTACTTGTCGCCTGCGCTAATCTCATTTGCCTGTGATTGAATCATTCAGCCGGGGCCGCGGTCCCTGTGACCAGGGGCCCGCTCATTATCTTCTGAATGATTTGTGAAGCCAGGCCCTCAGAGGTGTTAACGGTCCACCCTTGTGACGCCGGAGACGCCTGACTGGCCCTTTGTACGTGTGTGTGTGTGTTGTGTGTGTGTGTGTGTGTGTGTGTGTGTGTGTGTGTGTGGAGGGGGTGGGGGCAATCATTAGCACCACCTGCCAAAAGGCCATCCACCAATCAAGACAAAAGGAGTGGTAGGCAACAAGGCATACGATGTGTGCCTGACGTGTGGTTTTGGTTTCGCGGGGGGGGGGGGGGGCGGGGGGGGGGGGGGGGGGGGGGGGGGGGGGGGGGGGGG
>JAOPJJ010000024.1:11714640-11727645 GCA_027122795.1 Enchelyopus cimbrius
CGCCCCCCCCACCACCAATGGCTTGTTTTAATATTTATGGAGCACACATTCTCCATTTGGGCCCATTAATCAACGCTCTCATCGATGATGTTCGGGAGGGAGTTCTTATGAACCAGCTCCTGATGAAGACAGAGGAGTGGGAAAAGGCAGGGAGGAGACGTGCAGACGTTGAGTAAAGGAGATGCATGCGTATGTATAGCGAGAGACAGTGAAAGGCAGGCGGGAGATAAAGAGGGATTAACTCTGTCTCTGACTATGCAGTACATATTCATCCCTCAATCTTTTTCCATAACTTCGGGGGTCCCTTACGGACATCTGCGCTTATGGGGAAGGGCGGAGGGGGGGGGAGAGCGAGCGAAAACAGTGAGTGATGGGAGAGAGAGAGAGACGCAGAGAGGCGAGGAAAAACGATAGTATAGAAAACACACAGCAAGAGGGAGCGAGGGAGGGAGGGAGAGGGGGGGGGAGAGAAAGGGAGAGAGAGTGTAAGAGGGAGCGCTAGAGAGAGGACGAGAGGAAGCGAGAGATGGACAATGAGAGATAGCGGGAGGTACGTCTGAATGAATGGAGAGACAGATTGAGAAGCAGACAGACGGAGGAGCGGTGAGAGCCCTGCTGATGAAATATGGGCCAATCCCGTCGGAACGGCACACCGCCATATATCAATTTATCTAATCAGCGCTCGATTAAAGAATCAGATCATGGGTGAAATTGCTTTATTCATGTCGGGGCCCGCCCGCTCCTCATAAGGAGGAGAAAATGTTTACTTTGGGTCTTCATTGATCAGTCACATCGGGTCTCGTGATTGGAGCATCTTTCTGGTTACATCAGGAAGCAGCGGACATCATGAGGAGGTGTGGAGAGAACGACGTGCACTCACTCTACTGTTAGAGTATGTTTGAAAATATTATTAATACTGTATATTCAAATGTTTTTTAGTTTTAGTTTTTTGTATCGTGCTCTGGTGGCTGCTATACATCTTAATGATATAGAGGTGTAGTGTATACCATACTATAGTCTAGATTAGGTCTGATCGGCTCAATCCACACACCTGTGAAAGTATTTTTTGAAGTGTGTTTTTTGCGGAGTTATGAGAATTGAATTCGAACCCAATCTCCAAAAGCCTTTTTTAGGTTTTGTATGGACACAAATGACTTGATCTCAGGGTATTTCTCTCCCCCTAGTGTGTAATCATGGTAGGTGTGTCTCCGTTGCGTTCGTCATCAGTCCCGTGGGGCCTGGGGACGGGTGTCACTTGAAAATAAACGGACCCGCCGACCACAGCGCTCTGACTAGTGATAACAGTACCAAAAAAGTAGTTACCATGGTAGAGCCACTGATCAACAGAACATTATTGCAATGACTCATATTGTAGTTGTAATCCTTTTGCAAAAGCTGGTATGAATTCAGTCACATTAACAACTGTTTTGTTAACAGTAGCAATATTTTCAGTATTAATCAATATTATATTTTCTATAAAGTTGCAGCTCTGCCAGGTGGCGAGGAAGGTTCACTCTGCTCTACAATGTCTTTGAGCTGCGTTCCTGAAGAAGTACCAACTGTCAGATGAGACCGGTTTATGAAGCAGGGATTGGCCTCATTTAGATTCATTCATTCTTTCAACCAGCGTGAATGGGAAGAGGAAAAACCAATGTGAGCGTTCATCACCCTTTTACATTACCAATATGGTATTTCTGAGGTATCCCTCCTCAAAATAACAGTTTTGCACAAAAAAAAGATGTACTCATTCAGTCTGGCCTAAAACCAATTGTATTCCAGTTCCCAGGTGGCATTGTCAGCAGGAAAACATCTCAGAATAATATTGTTGGCTTCCTTAACTGATTGAGTGTAACTCACAAACATGTGCACACTATAAGGTGTAATGTGTGTCTGTTCACTATCATAAGCCAAATATTTTAAAAACTAATATTTACAAACCTGATGTTGTTGTAGTTTCCAGAAAGACATCTTTTTATCCTCTAAACCACACCTAAATCAGCAGCACTAATGAAAGATGGAGGTATTTCACTGACAGGGGGACCCAACGCGGTCGTATTGTGGGCGTGTAATGGTCCTGAATATCCATCGGAGGTCTCCTTGTTTTTATATTTAGCGAGCTTATTAATTATCCTTCATTAAGATAAATTAAAAGCCAGTGCAGCATGTGGGAAGCCTTCTGGAAATAATAAGGCAGAGGTCATGGCACTGCAGTAATGACTTTAAGAGTCCATGGAGGAAGGCTGTTACTCTTTGGTTAGAGATGTTTTTGTGAACTGGTTAGGACAATTCTAACAATTGGTTTGTAATTGGAATGCATGCCAGCGGTTCTTTGTTTGAGACTTAAATCCAGTGCTCTATATTTTAACCAAAGCTTTGACCTAAAGTCATAATGATATTAATGTAAAAATATTGAAAGAAGTGAACAACAGCAAATTGCAACAAATAAACAAATAAACAAATACAAACTGGAGCAAACACACACCCACATCATATGTGATGTGGTTAAAGTGTAGTTTTACAGGAAAATACATTTTTGCTTAGAGATGTTGATGCAAACCAAATCTGTGTTTTAGGTCATCTTTTTGGCCAGGGGTGACTTTGGACCCACGACTAAATGGAATTAGCTGAAGCTAACTTCTAAACAGTGAAAACACAAAAGCTAAATATAATATTAAAACGTAGAATATTCCCACCCACTCCCCGGAAAACATTCAAGCATCAAAATAATTAGAATAATCATAATAAATAAATACAAATGGGGAGGCCCTGCCAGCTTGGTGGGTGCTTCCTATCATGGTTTGCATTCATTTGCATGCATGGCTTTCCCCCCTGCATGTCGAGGCAAGACACCAAGAGAGCACAAAGATCAGGCACATATTTACTAGTTGAAAATGTGCCATATTCAGATGGAACTTGAACCTCTCTTCTCTCATCTCTGCTTCCTGTCCACAGGTTGCCAGGTCTGGAAGAGGGGAGTTGCAAAAAAAAGAGTGTGCTGTTTCAAAGCCCAGCAATCCATTATTGTTGAGTCTTCAGTTGCTTGTGTGCCAAGGTGTTTTGGAGAACATTATTAAAAATGTGACCCTGCGCGAGGAAGGAGAATGAGGTCACTAAATAAATGAATATAGAAAAATACATATAAATCAGTATTGAAAGGAACACTGAGCATTAATTTCAGTTGAATGAAATCCCTGGTACGTGTGGTTTTCAACTGCTGGTCATTTTCTCAGTGAAATATTGTGTCAAAACCTAACAAAATGTGAAAAGACATTTGGGCTCAGTATCCTCATGGCCAGATGATTAGTAGTCCTAGAGGCCTGTGGAAGGGATGAAAACAAAATAAGACCAAAGCCATGTCAGATACAGGGACAGACCACGGGCCTGTGATTGACACCAGCATACTGTCGTATTCCTTTTGATGGGGCTAAACTGTCACAGCCCTTCAGATATATAAAATGAGTCACTCATAATCAGAGGCCTCTAAATGTCAGCCTTATTAAATTGTAGAGCCACGGCTCCACACCTTTAACAGGGCCTTTTGTTCCCCATGTAAGTGCTTCAAGCTTTGTTTTGGTTTCACTGTAACATCCCATGCTACGTAGATGCTTTTGGGTATTATTATGCCTCACAGACATACAACTTATATCAAATAAAATGTACACAGTGGATGATACAGAATGGGAACTGGTGTGTGAAATAGACTCCAGTCGGCTGATGGGGGGAAAAAGAAACAATTCCGATTGTCGTTTATCACTCAATATACCTTTCCCCTGGGCCATTGTGAGACAAATATGAATCTAAATAGCCTGGAAAATACATCTACAGACCGTTTAAGGTTAAGGTTTTTTTTCCAAAGTTTCTATATAGGCTATATCATCACAGTTGGTAATTTAAAAAGCTCCCAGTATGATAACAGTGCAGTGGGAGGGGCTGGATGCGCGTTCCCAGCCAATGGGCACGCGGCATTCTCTCACCGAGCCCAGCCAATGGCTGCAGGGCTGTCTTTCACGCAGCCCCACATCGCGGTCTAAGCGGCACTTTTGCGCTAGTCAACCAGGGACACTTTTACCCAGACAGTGACTCCCGGCGCTGCTCTGCTCAACTCTGTCTCTTCAGAAGAGGGCTTCGGAATTACTAGGCTACTCCTACTCCTACTCTTATAACCTGGTGCTGAAGAACTCTACCCGGTTGTCTCTCACCGTTGATGACACCCGCGTCTGTGAAGATGAATACCGGCTTCGTTGCAGTACTGACGGTCACGTTCATTGTTGGTTCGTCCCTGGTAAGACATTTCATTATTTTTCATTGAGCCAAAGAAAATACAGTGGAGGCGGTAAGTGCTGCTGTGTCGCTGCTCGGTTGCTCAGCCCGGTGCTCAGCCCCGGTGCTCTCCTGAAGTGACCGCGAGGGGAGCGTGTCCCCCCGCAGCCCCGGCGGTGCGCGCCGCCTCCCGCTGTGCCTTTAATCACGCGACGTTTGATGTCACATACGGTTTAATTGCACTGCGAAAGACAACACCTGCCCTGGAACGGACGATGAACCGCGCTTTGTGTAGTGTTAGGCTGGACTGCGGTCCTTAAGTGCAGAGGGTAGAGTTCATGGCGTGTCGTTTTAGCTGCTGTAAACTATAAACTATAAACTTGTCGTTTTCACACCGCCTGTTTTTTTTGCACAAGATTGATCATTCATCTTGGGACACTGGCAGCAAGGCTTGGAAAGAAGGCTTCCTTTCTATGCTTGTATTTTAATTTCAATGCTTTTAATGCTGTATATGTATGTATGTATTATTTTTGTTTTGTTTTGCTATGCTTTTATTGTATTTTAATGCTTTTATGTATGTAAAGCACAATGAATTGCCTTGCTGCTGAATTGTGCTATACAGATAAACTTGCCTTGCCTTGCCATCAGCAAAGCACATTTACTCCCATAGGTCTTGATCCTTAAGTCATGTTTCATATCTGAAACGGTAACTCCTATGTTTGATGTTGGATTGCTGGTCGGTCCTCAGTGATCGTTATGTATTCACAAAATTGTATTAAACTACGGAGATCTTGAAAACAGACTGCTCTCGACCACCCCACTTAATGCCAATGTTGCAAGTTTTGTACAATCAGGGTACAATGTAGGCAAATACTGGTCTTTTCATTCAGAAATGATAAACAGCTCTTGTATTAATTGAACATCTCTGATCTGTATTTGATCGTTTTGATGCTCGGCGTCGAATAGCTAATTGGCCCCCTGTTGGTCTTGGCGAGGCTGCCTTTTAGCATAACAGTAATCAACCCGTTCAATAGTAAGCTATGATAGGAATTGAATTTGCTGATCCTTTGAAAACGTCTTCCATCCAGTCTATCTACATCTTCCGTCACATCATTGGCAATATGTTATAATATATTGCCAATTATATTGGTGATAATAATCGCATCACCAATGTAATCACTCCATTATTACTGAATTTCATCGGGGTTATTCCCACTCCAAACTCTCTAAACGGTTCTACTCGGCATGACTGCAGCCTCATTTACACAGCACCCCCACGCAGACCCATATGACAAACCACAGCAATGATTTAGAACAGGAGTCCAACCTCCAGATCCCATCCTGTGTGCGCCACACAATGCTGTCCGTAAAAGCCAACCAGGTAGCGGTAGACCCTTCAGTAGAACCTGTAATGTTCTCAAGGTTCAGCCGTTAAGCCTGCCCCCTCTGTCTGAAAGTCAGTGTGCCCGCATCCTTAAGGCCGTGCTTGTTTGACTCTTCCCTTCCGTAGGGCACTAAGCTGGGCCAGCCACCCAAACCCCCCTGCAAACCAGGCTTCTCGCAGAACTTCTACACCGTCATCGTCCCGAGGGATCTACTGCACGGCCAGAGCATTCTCAAAGGTAAGGCCCCTGCGTTTGGGTCCTCCTTCTTACCGAGCGTTCCTCCTCCTCCTTCTTCCTCCCCTCTGTGGCCCAAATGGGTTCCCCAGCCCAGCGTGTGATTGAGTGTGTGAGCGCGTGTGGCGGAATGTGCAGGCACATATATTACGGCTGGCCTCTCCATCACTCCTTTAAGAAGGTCGGCTCACGCGCGGGCAACATAAACAGCTCATCCAGGAGCGCGGTCCACACGCAGGCCGGACACGCCCGCACGCTGGAGGGTCCTGCCAGGGTTTAACCCGCCTGTGACGTCTGCTTAATGCACTCCTGCCTAAATGATGAGCGCAAGAAAGTAACGCTAATGGGGCATGGGTTTATTGATGAAGCAGCCCTAAATGACACGGCTTTTTAAATTCTGCATGTTTAGCATTTTGATGGATTTAATCAGATGTCTGCTAAGAGCAGAGCAATTTAAATTAGCAATCTGTCCCCTGCTGTGTGTGTCTGGAGACTCTGTATTTTATTCTTTCAGTGTATTTCATTTTTCTGGAGCGTTTTTTTCTTTGTATATTTATAGAGGAATTCAATTCTCTTTTCATTCGCCCCATTTCATTTCAGTGCACGCTGTGAATTTATTGAAAAGCGTTTTCCTCCTGCAATATGAAAATGCGCAGTGTGTTATTTTTGGTAAACCTCTCTCTCTTTACTGTTGAAAGGCTTTCATTGAATGTCAATACGTGATTTGGTTTAGCCAAGAAAAGAGTTGAAGTCATTGATAACAACGAGCACAGCCACCTGCGTTACTGTATGCAATAATAGACCTGGAGATTGACAGACCGACACTATAAAAGACCTACCGAACAACAGACCTACAGACCACTTTGGCCGAGCCGTTCCTGCGATGGCAAGCTAGTGAAAAACCAAAACGCCAACATTTCAGCTCTTAATTAAACACCGCAGGGTTAGGCGTGGCACGTTCAACTCAAACGTTGGTGACCTTATGAACAGTAGAAGTGATTGCCGCTGTGGATGAGGGGCTCATGGGCTCAAAGGAAAAGCCTAACATTTAGGTTGGTACATAGTGTGGCATATTTCTCCTGCTCACAGCAGTTACTCATGCGTTTGGGAGCGCCATCGCGGCAGAGTGCAATAAGCTTAGCTCTCCCCTGACACTTGTGCTTTTACAGCCAAATATTTGTCTATTGTAACGTGAAATGTTATTTGCCAGAAGGAAATGGTGTTTCCATTGTAGTGGGTATTTCAGCGTTTTCCAGTGGTGCGAAAAAAGGCAACAATTGAATTATTCTGGAGGATGTTTTGTTGCTTGGGAGGCTGACAAGGACAGTGCAGCTGGTCAACAGGGAGGAGGAGTGCCTGAGGGGGCCTGGGAGAGCGGTCCTGTTGGGGTGGGGTGGGGACGGGGGCGGCTGGTCAAGGTTTCTAGCTGTCCTCACCGACACAACCCAAACCAAATGCAGACGGGGTAGATGAATGGATGTTGATACTTTTAGTCTTACTTTAGCCGTTGACCTGCAAACCTCATCGCAGCGGTTGTTCTTATTGGTGAGAAAAGTTGCATCTTCCAGTCTCTCTCGCTTTATCTCTACCAGGGAATTGTGGCATATTGCGGTCCTTGGTTTTTATCTTACCTATACTTGACACTGGTCTATTGTGTGCACAAATCGGTGTATCTTACAAAACATGCGGTTTAATCGGTTTGAGTCGGTAACAGTTCTGTCCGTCGTGAAGGTTCTCCTCATGCCGCTCGCTGGAGCCGCGGCCTTGGAGCGCTTACTGCGGTCCGAGGGGACGGGGCGCGCGGGGGAGGGGGGGGATCGCCAGCTGCAGCTACACAAGGGTTTCAGCGGAAACTGTACTGGCGTTCCTACTCTTCGCCGCGCTTATAAATGTATCACCTCAGGTCCGGTTCATAATGTAGTCCTCCGGATGCACGGCAGACACGCCCCTCCCCCCCACACCCCGCGATGGATGGTGCTCTCCTGAGTTCCCCCCCTCTTGCTTTTACTTTGTTAAAAAGGATCCGCAGCCACGGGTCCTCCGGGCTCGCCCCTCAAAGGGATATAGGCCCTGCTATAGCTTAAGTGCTCCTGCTATGATTAATGGCCAGTGGCGAGTCTGACTGAAGCTGCGTTTCTCTGTACGGTGGGACGCCGTGCAGGAGGCAGGCCTCTATGACCAACAGCTATGGTGTGGATAACCCAAAACTGTCACCTTTTATTCCCGGAGAAAACAAATGGTGGCGGGGGTGGGGTGTGGGGTGTGGGGGGGGGTTCTGGATGGCTGGGGCCCCCAGACGGGCCGCGCTGTCCCATAGGACAGACAGTGAACGATGTGGGCACAAGACCAAAGGAGTCTGGCACAGCAGGTGCAAGGCTGCAGCGCAGGGATTGTGGGTTCAGCGCAGCAACGCAATGTACACTATTCAGCAACAAGGGGACGTTTGTTGGTGCTGTAAAAGAGGGACAGTGTTTTTTGTGTGCGCGCCGATTACTCTAATGGAGTGTGGGCGGCTTGTGTCAGTCACAACACAAAACATAATTGATATGTTCCTTTCATTAACCGAGAGCCGTTAATGGATTATGCAAAAGATGTGCGGTCCCCTCCACAGAAATGGTGCGATAGCAACATTTAGCCTGTGAACGCGTCTCTGTGCATCGCACAGCTCGTTCCTCATTCTCTCATCCTCACGTGTCACTCAGTACGCTCTGCGCAGCCTCTCGGCCCGTAGTGAGCGGCTGTGCGCGGCTAGAGCGCTTCCCCAATGAATAGGCCCCACGAATAGGCTCATGTTGCCGGGGACCTTGGTTCCTCCGAGCTAGGTGGCGGCTAGAGCGGAAGTCTATGCTGGAGACGCGACCAGACGCTTGGTCTGGACACAATCCCCCCAACCCCGTGGAGGCCTGATAAGCCGTGAAAAGAAATATTACAGGGCTTGCACTTTTCTGTGTAAACTGTCACTGCACTCTGAGAGAACAGATACCAAGGAGAGAGGGAGGGGGGAAGAGGGAGGGAGGAGGTGAGAGCGGTATTCTGCTTAAAGGAAGCTGAGGATGATTTGAACTATATGCCTACTTGCGGATCACAGCACCTTAAGTTGCTGTCAGAGCAGATTTTAGGAGAAGGCCTGATGAGTGCTGGCCTTTACTCCTGTGTCTGTACTGGGTGCAGGGGCCAGAGGGGAAACATGCAGTGGTTCAACACTCTGGCTTTATGATCCTCCCACAAAAGAAATAACTTCAACCTGCGCAGTGCGTACAACATTTCTTCTCATTATTTTGGAAAGAATTTTTTTTGTCCACCAAGGCAGAACTGGATTTTGATAGGGCAATTTGTTTTTCTTTGACTGCGAAGAAAGAGAAGAAAAAATAGATTATAATGTCCGCAGGTGACTGCTGAACAGTAGAAATGTCCATTCCTTGCCCAACCAAAGGTTTGTAAGAAATTCAGCCAGACCAGAAAAATATGCTTTCCTACGTTACCTTAGACCTTAGACTGCTCTCTCAAAAAGAATGTACTTGTTTTTGATATCCAAACTGCGTTTGTTCTTCATCCTTGTGGACCCATATGAAAATCATAATCCTGAAGGCCTGATGCCCGCATGCTCTTCTTGTGTGGTATTTCCTATGCCTTCTGCTTCCTGTTGGGTCTCTGGGTTCTTCTCCCTCCTGCGGTTCACTACAGGGTCAGCCGCTCCAAATAACCAAATACGAATCAAGTACTTTAATCTCCAAAATACACGAGTATTTCTTGCCCAGGCATTTTCAGGTTCACCTGAAAATGGTGAACATGAAAATGGCTCCTGCCAAGTGACTCGTGGCACGACCCCAATTAGGGTCGCTCGGGACATCGGAGGAAGCGCTGTATCTGGTCTAAAAACAGCCTCAGCTCGCGGTGGTGCAGCCCGCTGCCTCCTTCTCCATGGACCCGATGCGACAGGGCCTTTTTATAAGTACGTCCAGCCGGGGAGCGGGCAGGAGGAGGAAGCGGATTACCTTCCCGGCCGTATGATAAGCAGGAACCCCGTTTTTTTCCCCTGAGACTCGCTAACATCTCTCTTGTCCTCGGGAGACTCTTTCATCTCCGTCAGCCGGGCTTGGCTGGCTTGCGGTGGGCTGATAGAATCCAGGTATGCTGGACTGGATGCATTATTTTTCTCTTTATCTGCGCTGCCTCCTTACCGCGCCAACCGTGACGCTGGAGCACGCCTCAAACCAGCCCCACACAACATGACGTACATCTGCGGATCAGCCGCTACATCAAACCGCGGCCAGCCAAAGCCCCGCTTTTCATCCTGGCATGTGGCCTGGTCACTGAAGGTGGTGTCGCCTTTTTGAAGGAACAGATATTCTTTGTCATGGACAAAGAAATAGGCAAAATACAACTGGTCTGGTCGGGGATCATCGGAGGGGGTTTGGTGAGTTATCGTGAAAGGTTAGCTAACTAAGTCTCACTTCATGTTAGCATTAGCATAAGGTTACCCAGTTAGCCGCAGTCTTGTCTCCAGGAGATCAAACATGAAAAGCTTGACTCCTGCATGTTTGCAGTTAGCGGTGCTCCCATCTTCCTGCTAAACGTTGGTCTCCTGCTCTGTTCTAGTCTCTGAGACACAGCCGTGAGCTACCGTTAGGTGGTGCGCTGAGATCCTATTCTTATACTACTACTCAAAAGGTTATGTGCGGACGCTTGAATTATCCGGACCAAATGGAGGTGAGGGAAAGGTGCCCTGAGTTGTGACCTCCAAACACAGGTAATCATGATATTATCAGGCTGCAGATTGCATCTCCAGATGTCAGCGGGCGAGGGTTAGATTATACACCAGCGAGGTGAGGAACCCGAGAGGAACCCGGAGGAAGAATAATGTAGTGGGGGGGGAAACCGTTTCTGTTTGTGGGTATAGTGGAGCTACACACTGGGGCCCAACAAAACCAATTCAGGATGTCTTGTCTATTTATTATATAACCCTGAAAGAAGGCTGTGCCCTGCAATGATGAAGCATGGGAAGCTGGCCTGAGGCTGCTTCATAATCTTATTTTATTGGCTGAAATGACATCTAAGGCAACCAGGTGGAATTACATCTACTGGGAAAACACAGGATTGAATTACATTTATGAATGGAAAACGGAATTATCTTGACCTAATTAAATATATATCTTTAATAAAATGAGCCTTTTTTATGGATTAGAAAGCCGTGTGTTTAATTTGAGACATGTTTTATCTTAGACAAATCTTTGTGATAGAAGCTTGACAGTCCTTTGTAGCAGTCAAAATGGAACATTATCTGTCTGACCTCTGTTTGACCTATTCAACTAGTACCCTATTACTAAACATCCTGTATATTTCATCTCATCAAATCCATGCTTAAGTGAAGGTATCCATGCTTAAATTCCATGCAGTATATAAGGATATGGCTAACATGCTATTGGTTTACTTTGCTACGGTAGACAAGGGAACAATAATGTGCTTCATGTTGGCTAATCATAGATGTGACCTGTATAGGCACCAGTGGATGGTACTGAGATCATGCAATAGATTTCCATTTGTATCTTTAGTTTACCGGTGTGCACAATATCCAGATTGAAACTGAACTTCAAATGGGCTTTAATCGCGTTTTGTCATTCCGCAGAGGCGGTAAAGGATACATCTTAGCCTATTTAAATGTTTTCATTTAAATATCATCAGGCCTTGTTTGTTGTCACATTTATGCACATTAAGTGGTCATTTACATTTGAGACTTTAGTATTTAGAGTTTTAGTATTAACCCATGATCCCATGAATATACCATGATGACAATGTCTCAGAGCAAAAACTACTGTAAAAACAAGGACTTAAGCCCCGGAAGTCCCTTGTCACTTATCTACAGAAGACACATTTGCTTCCTACCTCATGCCTGAACCTGAACGTTTGATAAAACCCACGAGCATATGTCCAACAAAGCAGGTTGAGTCATGCAGCCGGCCATTCATCTGCAGCACGCACCGTGGCTTATTTTTAGAATATCTCACAGTCTTAGGCGCCTTGCTCAAGGAGGCTGACAGGAAGACTAAAGACTTTGAGTTCGATTCCAGGACCTTTTTGGTTTGGAGTCAAACACCCTAACCAGGAACCACTTTATTATAGGGGCGCTAATAAGCCGGAGAACCCATATTTCAGGTTGATCTCTGGCTCTACTGTGCCTGCTAGGTGATGAAGTCTCATTGCAGAGGTGTGGCGTTGCGCCACTTGTGATCTGAGGCGGTGTGAGGGAACCTTGGCTCGCTGGCTTATATACAGTGAGTCAAGGTTTTTCTGACTTTCACATTATGTCCTAATGTACTGTCTCTTTCCTACTGTTATTGTAACCCCTTACGTAGCGACAATGAACTGCATCAAAAGCACAGACTCCTCAACCTAGCCTGCTCCGAAATATCGTCCATGCGTTCTGTTCACATAGGTATTGATTGTCGAGTTGGAAGAAAACATTCCACGTGAATAGTTGAATAGAAATTAAGAAAAGCTGTAGAAAAGTATACACAAAAGGTCACAATGTTTATTGTGTGTTGTATTTCCCAGCTGTTTTGCGGCTTTGACCCTGGTGCGATTTCAAGCCCGTTCATGGGCGGGCGGCGTTGCAGTTACAGCACAACAACGGAGTCAACAAAGTCTTCATCGGTCTGCGGAGATGAATAGGATTCTGCGGCCCCACGCTTCGCCTTCCAAAGGAGGATGAGGAGATGAGGTCGGGTTGACCAAGACGAGGTCACGAGGAAGGAAAAGGGGTCTGGCTCTTTGCTGTTCTTCCCTGGGGTTCATGCTGGCTGGGCTTCATTTGTACACTAGCGGGGCGTTCTATGTTCCTCCACATAGTGTGAGCAACAGATGATGTTATGGTCTGACTTTTTGGAACGCTTTGGATGTTTTTCTTCTCTCCTTGGTTCCGAGTGACTCATGCGCTATGCTCGATCGGCGCACTGCGCCAGGGAACGCCGTGTGCTCGGCCGGCCATGCTGATTGGCGTCCATGGTCGCACACCTTCCGGCCACGGATGTTACTATATTCAATTTGGCGTTCAATTTGTGTTGGTTAGGAGTCGATTCATTCATTCGCTGTTGCGCAATCTACATCCAGCCAACCCTTCCCCCCCGCC
>JAOPJJ010000024.1:11989730-12000017 GCA_027122795.1 Enchelyopus cimbrius
TGTAAGTAGCAATCGTTAGATAACATGCCTGCCATAAGAATTTGAGTAAGAGTTATAATGACAGGGCAAGTGACCAAAAATTGATTAATGCAGCTTTAAGATCCATGTGTTAAAGGAGAACTCCAGTGTAAAATGGTTCTTGGATATGTTTTGATTGGTCTAACGTAGAACGCACCAATGATCACCTTTTAAAGTGCAATGACAATATCAAATTCTCTGATTTGATGATATTAATTGTATTCATGTATTCACCACCACTTCATGTTTTATGTTGAAGCGTTATCTGTGTAGTTACCACATTAATTAATTCAAACATATTCCCATATTGAACTGCATGGGTTCAACCCCCTGTCCGTATAAGCACTTGTTCTCCGATCCACCAGGCCATCTGGAAGGGGATTTTTGCTCGGTGCGTAATGTATGCTTCTGCAGAGGGAACCGGTGCCCTGCAGTGATATGCAGTGCAGGTGATTCCTCCACTGCCTTGTCTACTTCCAGCACAACTGTGCCACGAAATCCCCATGGTGTGTTGGCGTGTCTGACCTTCAGGTGCACACGGCAGAGGAATGAAGGAGAGGGCTTCCCTAAATGAGAGGTGGGAGTCGGTGATAGGGGTGGGGTAGTGGTGGTGGTGAAATTGGTTGATGATTCCATTCCATTGTGTGCTGCCCCCGCACACATACACACTCACACACACCCGCACACACATCCCATATGTAACCGCCGCCCTTCAAACGTCATGCAGACCCCGTACACCACCAGTCAATCACCTTCATTAAAACTTTACCTAAGGGGTTAACATTGACAACCTTGTCCATCTGTTGCTACGGGAATGTTCCCTGTTGTGCAGGAAACAGGGAGTGCAGTTTCCTGTTATGGAGAGAGGTTTTTAAAGGCTTGCCTTCATTCAATCATGCAGCAGATGCAGGGGCGGGAAGCTCAGCCAATAGCAGGAGTCCTGAGTTCCGAAAGAAACTGTTTCGTGAACTGCTTTTACGAACTTTCTGTTATCCGATTCTTGATAGCAGGGGATTATAAATGCACGTAACATGTCCGGAAGAACAATATTTAGCAGGGGCTATCGTTTAAACATCGTCTTCTCGACACAGTACGAACACTTAGTGGTGGCAGCGGTAATGCTATTATAAGAGCGAAAATCCCCGCGTGAATAGCCTAATCAACTTGAAGTGCACGAATTTGGACTTCGACCAATTAGGAGTCTACGCTGATGACATGAATCATCCGCGCTCCGACATTGTGCTCCTTACTTCTACTGATAAAGCTTGACTCAGCTGACTCCATGAGGTGATGTATTCGGTGGTGTCGGTGTGGGAGCTCACCAGTGGTTCAGTGGGTTTGGTCAGCAGTGTGTGTGCGCGTGGTCGTCCAGGAAGCGTGAAGGAGGAGCACCTCGCGCCTCTCCGGTGATGCTCAAGTCCGCCGGGACGAAGCAGAAGAGATGCGACCGCGAAGAGTAACGTACTTACTTACCGTCCGAAATAGACATAAACACGTCCACGTCTTCCGTTGAAACTTCGTTTTTGGACGTGGTTTTGGATGTTTAACCTTACAATGGGCACGAAAGCATAGTGGATAAAAACCGGTCGCCACAGCGGATGATGTGCCAAGATGAACGCAGGTTTGTTTTACAGTAAATGACCGATGACCCCCAGTCACGTCTAACTTTATGTTTTGACAATTAGGCGAATAGTGCGCGTGCGTAATTGGTTAAAAGTACTGTACAGTAATTAATAGTCCACTGTTTTATTTGCCTTGGATAATAACTTTTCTGGACCATATTAGTCTAAAAATGCTGTTGATTTGGATCATTCGATTGCTGCCAAAATACATTCATCAAATTAAAATATACATTTCGTTTTCTTCACAGAATAGCCTACAATGTGACAATGTGTGGATAAAGGAATTCACCATTTAAAACATGAATTCGTTAACTATATATTACTTTGAATTAATAACACTACTTACGTCATTTAACAATACGCTGGGAAGTTGGAAATCAATAATAGTAGCCTAGGTGTAATAATAGGCATGTAATATCAATGACAAAGGTAGATACTTTGTTCAAATTGTTTGTTCATAGGTACTTTGTTGAAATTGTAAACAATTTCGTAATTTCATTTAAAATCAGCGGACTCCTCCAATGCTACATATGGTAACTGAAATAATAAAAATCCCTATTATATAGGAGGTTTTCATCCTCATAAACGTTGACAATGTTTGGTTTTTAAGGTGATATTTCATCATCAGCAACTCTGTAAATTCATATCCTGTGAGTCTGGCACAGTGTCTGTCTCTTCCTTTGTTTTTAAAACATTTGTTTGAATTCAATTCTTGTTGCATAATTCATATCCTGTTGTTGCAGTGTGGTACCCTGTCAGGCTGGACTCTTGTTTTCTGTTTTATTGTTCTTTGACTCAAAGGACATTTTCAGAAAAGAGAAAAAAATGGTGTGTGTGTTAGTGCGAGCAGGCATGTGTGTGTATACGCATGTGTGCACATGCATGTGTGTGTTTGTGAGTGAATTTAGTGAAGAATGACAAGAAGGAAGTGCATTTGTACTAGTAAAGGAGCGATAGGAGGTCATGCTGATAATAACCAACTACACACACACACACACGCACGCACGCGCACACACGCACACACGCACACCAAACACAAACACACATACATGTTGGTGGATGGGTTTGTGCATGCCAAGCAGGTCTAGCAGACAGAATAGCTGACCAAAGGACATCTATGCATCAATAACTTTATAAACCGCAAACATAAGAATACAGAAACAATGCTATCTAGACATCTGGACTGAGAACAAAAATTGCTAGAGCAAGAGAAAGTGAAAGGTTGAAAGAAAGAGATGAAAGAGAGGACTAGGGAGAGAGGAGAGGGAGAAGAAAAAGATGAGAGAGGTAGGGAGGGAGGGAGAGAGAGGAGGGAATGACGAGAGAAAGAGAGAGAGAAGTATACACAGATAGATCAGAGTGCACACAGGGTTTAATAGGATGTGCGTCAGGGCAGGTACTAAATAACAGGAAGTGACCAGGGTGTACACACTTTGTGAAGTATGGGTGTGTTTCATGACAATACCAAAGCCCATAACCTGCTCTCCTATAAAGACTGAGATATTTTTTCAGGCTTAACCTGCGTTGCTCAATCTATCGTTAAGACTACAATTTCACATGTACAACCTTAAATCTGTCTGCTGGCTTCAAACCGTGTAAAGATAAAAATCCCCACATTCAACATGGTGTAATGACTGATTGAACTAAAATAAGCAGTGTTAATGCAACGCCTTTACCAAGCGTATGTGTTATGTCTTAACAAGTGATGGAAGCAAGTGCCAAAAAATCCAAACACCCAAAAGTGTCAGATCCTGGTGGAGCAGTTAGTGTGAAAGGCTGTGTTACTATTACAAGCTGGTTTACACATTGGGAAGCAGTTGTACCTGAAGGTATCATTCATTCCAGTGTCATGGTGTAAGTAAGATAATGGCCTCTTATACATCAGACATTCAAATCAGAGGATCTGTCTCAAGTCTTTGTAGTTGCTAAGTATTCCTTCAATTAAAACGTGTCGGTTCTTGTTATTGTTTATCTCATCATTATTCATCTCATCTATTTCTCTTCTGAAGTCAACTCATTTTTCTCCTGTTCATGTGTTTGGAACAGATCTCCAGAGTCCGCGTCCAGTGCCGCGCCCTAAGAGCTGCAGTCACCTAACCATCAAGGTCCAGTCCAGGTTGATGTCAAGGTCACGACCTCCTGCATGTGTCTCCAAACCCTCTGTGGCGCCCAAGCCCAGGCCCCTGTCTGATTCCTACCTCCAGGGGTGTCCACCGAGCCTAAGCAATGGAGACCTGGCTCACTCTGACGGGGAGACTGACACCCAATGTGTTGAGGATGTGAAGGAGCCAGGGGAGAGGGAGAAAGATGAAGCAGAAGAGAAAGACAATGATGAGGCCAGAGACAAGAACATAGAAATTGCTAGCAATGCTGCGGAAAGTGAGATCGGCGTCTCTTTGGACACATTGAAAGGAGATGATGAAGCTTGTGACACTACTGAGAGATACATCACTGAAGACTTGACTCCAAGTGGAGACGTCAGAGATGACACATTACTCTGCACCGACAATGCAGTGGATAACCAAACCTCAACACTGTCTCTTTCACAAACCGACACTGACCATGCTGTTGGGGAGGAGGAGGATAAAAAGGCTGAACCTACTGAAATGTCTTTGGGGCCCGCACAAGTCAGGGAGGAAAATGTAGATAAAGAGGGTGTCATAGACAAGGACAATGGACTTGACGATAACAACAAAATATCAAATGGGGACATTTTGCAATGTGAACTGAATGAACCCACAAGTGGTGAGGTGGGTTCATGCGGTGTAGATGGAGAGGTGATAAGATTCACATTTGGCAGCAACTTGTGCGCACTTCCAACTGTTTGTGAGGAGTACCCCTATGACCTTCCTGGCCCAATAGACGACGGCAGTGATACGTGTGAATCATGTGACCTAGCTGAGGCAATCGATTGGCAACCAGAGCGAGCCACTAAGGACCCCTCGGGGCGGTTTCGTTTCACCGCCAGCACTGAAGATATGTTTGGGCCCTATGCTGTCATTGAAGCACTGCCAGATGACCTGCGCAGCATTGCTGACCCTGAGTGGGGTGAGGATGGCGTGGATGACGAAACATCAGACCAGCTGGAGACGGTGGATGGTGAGTCTAACCGAGACATTCTCCACCATGTGTCGTCGTATGGGAATGTGGACGCGTCAGAGGACCCACAGGCCTCAGGCGATGGGGTAGTAAGGGTTGATGGAGAGCCTCCAGTGACCACCCAAGACAGTGATACTGCAACAGACACTGAGTCCGTGGACGAGTATGCCGACATCGATGACTCCCTTTGCCCTGAGGCGGATGATTCCCAGCAGCCTGAGTGTGTCTCCTCAGAGGATTATGTGGAGATCGGTGATGACGACGAAGAAGACGAGAGGGATATGAAACCTGTTAAAGGAATGAGTGTGAAGGAAAGGACCGCTAAACGAGAGCAGAGAAACAGCTGCCAACCCCGTCTCCGGCTGTGCAACATCACAGTGCCGGTAGATCTAGAACTGGGCCGGACCCCTGAGCTCACCAACAGGGTGGTCTTTGCCCACACCACTGAGGCCTTTGAGGAAGACATCGAAGAGCTAGACTGCCACATAGTGCCTTATGACGATGACACAGAGTCAGATAGTGATGAGCACATATATGAGGAGGCTGGTTTTGACTCAGATGGAGAGAATTTCATATCCCTGGATCGCAAATCCATTGTAACGCGATCCCGTTCCTACTCTGGTAAGGTATCTAGTTATGTTCCTGAGACGGTTCCTGAGGAGACGGGAACAGAATATCAGACTAACGACTACTGCACCGTCGCCTTGGATGTCAATGGTGAACCTCTGAATCATCTCCCGGAACTTCCAGAGGTGAACCGCCTCATCCCGTCCCTGAAGCCTCGGCGCTTCCTCTTATACTCACGTTCTGCAGAACTCTCCCAAATGTCACTGCCTTCACCCACAGACATTGACCAATCCCTCAACAATGGCGGAAGAATGAAGGGAAAGGATGACACCCTTTCCCTCCCATGCATGATAACTTCTTCCGGTAGTTTCTCTCAGAGGAGCCATCAGTCGTCCAGTGGGGTCTCCACGCCAACGTCTATGGTGGACATCCCCCCACCCTTTGAGTTGGCCTTCATCGCCAAGAGACCCGTGACAAAGAGTTCCCCTTCCCTGCTGATCCAGCACGACACCACAGACATACCAAAGAAGAAGAAGTCCTCCTTCAAGCGCTTCCTGGCCCTCAAGTTCGGAAGGAAGACGGAAACGAAGGGGTTCAGCGACGGGAGCGTGCGCTCTTCGCGTTCTTCCTCAGAGTCAAGTCACCACGGCCCAGCCAGGGTCATCGAGCTGGGCCGCAGAAGCACCGGGAGCTCCCCCCAGCTCCAGTCCGGCATCCTGAAGCCCCAGCTGCGCACGGACCTGCCCTCCACCTTGATCCTCTACAGCGATCGCCAGAAGAGGAAAGGGGACCTCAAAGCCTTCGGCCGCGGCGTTTCCCGCGTGGAGTCCTTTGAGGAGCGCTCTCGGCGACCCCTCATGCCTCTTCCTCTCACCAAGCCGCGCTCCATCTCCTTCCCCAGCGCGGACACCTCGGACTACGAGAACATCCCCGCCATGAACTCCGACTACGAGAACATTCAGATCCCCGGCAGGCCCGTCAGATCGTTTACCGTCACCGAATTCTTTGAGGACCCCAATCGTGCAACCATGCCCTCGAATGAGAATGATGGCTATGTGGATATGAACAGCTTCCCTGGCATTGACAGCACACCCCACCTCCCTCAAGACGAGACTGAGAGGTAGGTCAACTGCATCCAAACCCCTTTGTGACGCACTGCAAACCTCAAAAGGTTTTATTGGTGGAGTTGTTTGCATCCTGGTGGAGTTGTTTGTTTTTAATGAGGTCTGAACTGTATTAACTGCATTTTGAAACTGCTTTCGCCATCAGATCTAGTGCGTGATTACCTTTTAGGTTGCCAGGATGAGCGGAAATTACCGTCCATTGAAGGACTTTCTTGTAAGGGAGGTGAGATATGAGGAAGGCTCCCTTCTCTTATCGTCCATGGGCAACCGCTATAACAAATGAACAGAATAGGATCTCCTCTAGTCTTCAGTGAGAGATGAGCAGCCTCGTGCGCAAAGCACCACTGGCTTCAGGAAGATGGACAATGCTTGTGGGAGAGCTTCCCCTTGTTTCTCATTCGGTGAAGCTGGAGGTCACATCTGGTGCTGCTGCATGCATTGATATCACATCTCTGAAGGTGGGAGGACAGCGTTGTGAGATTGGAAAGCCCACAGAATTTATTTTAAATTGAAGTCATTATAAAGTGCAATTAAAAATGGAGAAAGGCCAGGGTGACGGGAACATTAGTGTGTGTGTGTGTGTGTTTGTGTATGTGTTTGTGTGGTGGGTGTGTGCTTATTTGTGTATGTGTGTATTTTCTATGTGTGTCCGTGTTTGTGTGTGAGTGTGTGTTTGAGCTTGTGTGTCTGTGTGATGCATGTGTGTGTTTCATTTTTTTTTGTTTATGTGTGTTTTTGTGTGTTTGTGTTTGTGCCTGTCTGTGGGTGTGGGTGTGGGTGTGCGTGTTGTGTGCACAAGTGTGTGTGTGTGTGTGTGTGCATGCTTGTGTAGTAATTGCTCTCCTGTACGTTGTGGTTAAGTTTGGGGCGGCTCTTATTAAAGCGGTCCTCTCCGCAGTGCTCGGTCCTCCCCCTGGAGGTGCCCTAGAATTTACAGCAGCGTGTAATGGAGTGAGGAATTACTGCAGTCGGATGGCACCAAATTACCCCGGACTTTGTCCCTGTTCCAGCCACGAGGGCTACACTGTTTCCCAGAGTCTTAATAAAACTGTTGAGATTGACGACCACTTTGTGAAGTCGAAGCCACAAAGGCCTTCTGGGAGCCCTGCTAAAAGCCGAATTTTGGGAAACAGAGCATTTATTTAACATTTCTTACAGTGCTCTTAATCAACTGTTCCTAAATGCTAGTCATAAAGTTATCATCTTGCGAAATGCTCAGTGTAATGACGTGTCCGGAGAGGCACACAGACAGGACCATAAAAACAGGGAATGCGTCCGCCGCGTCCGGCCTCGCGCAGGGATCACGTACTTCCAGAGACACCTCGTCACGACAGTAGTCCCATGTGGTTCTTCTGAAAAGACGCATTCAACGCTCCGTTTCCCAGACAATGGGCCTTTGGTTAGGGCGGCACTTCCCGCCCGTGACGTTATCGATCAGGTCGGGTCTCGGACCTCAGACCGCCGCGACCAACCAGAGAACCTTTCTGTCACTTGGCAGTCGCATTCCCCCTGGAGACGCCTCTGTTGCCGAGGGCGACGCTTGCTTACCCTTGTGTATATGTCCGCCTGTATGTGTGTGTGTGTGTGTGTGTGGGGGGGGTTCTGTGTGTGTGGGTGTGTGGGTGTGTATGTATGTGTGCAGTGTACACATGAGTGTGTATTTGTCTAGTAGTTGAATGCAAAAGTGTATCCAAATGGACATACCTACATTTGTGCCAGGGGTATGTGCTTGTGCATGGATGATTATGCACAACCGTGTGTGTGTGTGTGTCTCTGCGTATGTGTGTGTGTGCGCGCACGCGTGTCTGCGTGTGTTTGTCGGTGTTTGTGTTCTTTGTGCTGCTTTGAGCCAGTGTGTGCTCAGGGGTTGAGCTATTGATGTTGTCAGTGACTTATTAAAAACACATTTGACCGTCAACTCTACTCCCTGGACGGACTTTCAAGTAAATGTAGATTGTTGTCATGGCTGTGGTTACAAACACGCTACCACCACGCCAAGGCACACAAAAGGATAACCGAAATGAATTGCAAGGAAAAACTCCAAAAGCTGGCCAGTGCGTGGTTGTTTTTTTCTGCTGTGATTAATGTAAACCAGTATTGAAACACAACTTCAACAAAAGATTTTAGCGCTTGCGAAGAGGGGACTTCATTACTAGGCTATCTAAGGCTACCAAGACAACACAGAGTAATAATTCATCCCAGGCCTAGCGGAGAAATTGCTAATGATCTAGAATATGCGTGTGTTTTTGTATGTGTGTGTGTGTGTGTGTGTCTGTATGTGTGTCTGTGTGTCTATGGGTGTGGGTGTGTGTCCCTCTCTCCGTCTGTCAGAATTTTCCTGTGTGTGTGCGTGTGCGTGCGTGTGTGTCTGGGCATGCATGCCCGTGCCATAATTCAGCGCCGCTTTATCAAACATGGCTGCTCTGCAGAGGATGTTGTGTCAGCAGTAATCCTCCTGTCTGGCAGCCTCGTGAGATTAATAGATTGATGGTGTTGATAATGGCATCGGTGGCCTTGTCTCATTCAAAGTTAAAAAAGAAAGTATATTCCTCCTTGTTACTCTGAAAGTGGTACGGAAGAAATGCGAAATGGGTCTTATCTGAATCCAGTTTTCCCCACCCAGCATGGACAACCAAGATGGCCGCTGTAGCACTAAGGGCTGCTGGGATTCTTGATACACCAGCACAACAACGGTCACGTTAATGGCTCTAGCGCTGCACTGACCCTTCCCAACAGAGCCATAAGCCATTTAGCTCAGCCATTCCCTGCCCGTTTGTTGTTATGTTAGCGTTCCCTGGGCCCAGCCATCGTAAGTACTGGGTGGTGGCCCTGTGCAGCGGGCGGCGAGGTGCTGGCCAGGGCGTGCCGTGACTGGGCCGGCCCCCGTGCCAGCCGGCTCTCTCAGGTCATTGCCAGGTCACCCCAGGGGAGGAAGCGTCCAGCCTAGAAGCTTCCCCCTCCAGTGTCAGCGCCCAGCGCCAGGAGGGCCAGCCACGGCCAGAGAACATGAAGCATAACGCCATGGCATTGTGTTTAAGGATCACATTTAAGGCAGTATCTCTCCAGTTTGACCTAGAAAAGGATCTCACCAGAAACAAAATGAGCATACAGACTAGCAATGAGGTGCTGGGTGTGGGTGGGTGATGCCGTTATGCCTGTGTGTGTGTGTGTGTGTGTGTGTGTGCGTCCGTGTGTGTGTGTGTGTGTGTGTGCGTCCGTGTGTGCACATGTGCGTGAGCTCAACTGAACACTGGGAAATTGTGCTGGTTCTAGGAGGATTCGTCTCAGGTGCTCCTCGGTGCAGTGATTGCACAGCTGCTGGCCATCCCTCCGAGGAACCAGGTTATAGGAGAGAGAGAGAGAGAGAGAGGGAGAGAGAGAGAGAGAGAGACAAAGAGACAGAGAGAGAGACAGAGAGAGAGAGAGAGACAAAGAGACAGAGAGACACAGAGAGAGTGAGAGAGACAGAGACACAAAGATAGAAAGACAGGCATAGACAAGGAGTAAGAGAGATGGACACAAAGGGAGAGAGAGAGAGAGGGAGAGAGAGACAGGCCTGCAGACAGGCTCGGGAGGGCGCCGTCGCACCGCCCTGTTTACAGGAAATGCTGGACCAGGGGTGTGGGACGGGGGAAAGGTGGGGACAGATGAGAAGGGGCGGGGGTGCGGGGAGTTACTCTGCAGTAGGAAGTCTCCAGACGGAGGCGTTGGAGCTAAGGTGAAGCCTGACATGCTGATCGGGACAAAAGGTCACGGCTGAGACAAGTGGCCGGTGTAACTGGGTTCTTTCCCCTCGCGGGGGGGGGGGGGGGGGGTTATGTTGCCATATCCGCGGTGAGGTGGACTTTATTGGAAAG
>JAOPJJ010000024.1:12076806-12093133 GCA_027122795.1 Enchelyopus cimbrius
CCCCCCCCCCCCCCCCCCCCCCCCCCCCCCCCCCCCCCCCCCCCCCCCCGCCAAGGCCTGGCAGGCAGCAGGTCAACAGGTGCCCCTGGTCACAATGTTACACAAGCACACACTTGGTCACAATGGTCCAGTGACTTGGGACCAGCCATTTGAACAAAAGGTATGTGAGCGTGTGTGTGTGTGTGTACTCGTGCGGATGCCTGCGTTGTATACAAGTGTTGTACAATGTTACGAGTTTGTGGCTGGTCCTTCCAAAAAGAGAAAAAAGGGGTGACAAACTGCAACTGTGATGACTGATGATGTAATGGCATCATTATGACGCTGTTGGGCGTTTGAATGAATGCACTTTTAATGGTCATACATCTTCATGGTCCGCCATTACCATGAGCTCAAGTAGGTCAAAGAGGGCTTGTTGTATTTCGCAAAATACAAACGCTAAACTGTAAAATGTACCGACCAATAATAGACTCCGATCATTATTATATACAGTATGCTTTTTCAATAAATAATCTGAAACTTATACTACCACGTTCTTTTTTTTCTTGTGAATTGAAAGCGGCAACCTTCTTAATGTTTTCCCTGGATAACCTTTAACAGATGCTTTCTGCTCTACAGATGCATGCATGCGTTGGACCTGTATTAGGGTCAACCAATCCATGTTCATTTGTCAACTAACGAAACTATTATTTAAACTGATCACAAACGTGTCTTTAAAAGCTGAAAGACTGATTCATGATCTAGAAGTATATCTCCTGCTCCTGAATGACATGTTCCAGTTAATGTATTGAAGTTCCTGAAGTGGATAGGGTCTTGATTTAAACTTGGACTCAACTTCCAATATATCATGCCTCCATTAACCCTCCTGTTGTGTTTGTCATCAGCAACAAATGTGTTCCCAGGTCAATTGGACCCGCAGCATAATGGGAGGGTTAATGATGGCAATTGAATATCAGGTAATGTTCATTTACTTCCTAAACCAGATGTGTATGGTTATCCTACGCTTTCTTATGATTGTGCTCCCCATGTACACCAATTAAATGATTTCCATTTTGTTGATGAAGTCCGACTAAGAATGAATAGAGCTTGTCTGTGTATTGGACACTTCATCCACAATGTGATTCATCACTCTCGTGTACTGCATGTTAAGACCAAAGAAGCAGACAACCATATCACCGGCACTCGGGAAATATTGTCCATCATTGACTGTGTGCTGTAAATAGATGGCTGTGTAGTAGGGGGAGGGAGGGGGGCTGAGGCAGCCATGCACTTTTCTTGTCCGCACCCCCTCCCCCCCCACACCCCAACCGTATCAGTTGTTCGCTCCTAACCCCATGATGAATTAAAACGGACGGCAGCCGGCCAACTCACATCACGTCTAATAATACTCACTGACAACAGACGAGCGCTTTGAGTTACTCACCGATGGGAAATGTGTGTGACGCTCTGATCCAGGCCTATATAACAGCCTGGCGCCCCAGGACAAAAAAAGCAAAAACCATAACGGTCTACCACGTCAACACCCCCACGGACCGGACACACCATGTCACAGGTGAGCCAGCTCAGAAAAATATGCTTGTTATTTTCCCTGTACACACCGTCGATACTGTACGGGGATAATAACGTATATATATTAATACTATATATACTGTATGTATTCCCTGTATTTTCCTACTTTGTCAAACTGGGGTTTCTAATAGCCTGGTGAGGTGAAAAAGAAGAAGCGACCAGTTATGAAGGAGGAGGACCTGAAAGGAGCCCGCAGCAAGCTAGGCTTGAGGGGCGAAGTCAAGAGTAAGACCTATGAGGTTATGGTGGAGTGTGGTAAGTAAATCATTTTTTTTCTGTTGCCTTAGAGACTGATCTGGTCACACAATTCTTAAGGCCTAGTATGAACACCCAACAATATGCTTTACTGTAATTAAGCTAAATAAATATTATGCCTGTAGGCATGTAATAAATTAACTCATGAATATATATTTATGTCACACCAATTAATATTCTGTGTTTATCAATATTGGTCAATACACTATTAATAATGTTTTAATTCATGTTGTTGTTGTCGTCCATTGTCCATTTTTGACAATATTAGGAGTCAAATTGTGAAAGCCTTACCTACTAACCCCTTCCAACGCGTTCATTGGTAAAGAAAACAGCTGTTCCCTGACCGGGAATCGAACCCGGGCCGCGGCGGTGAGAGCGCCGAATCCTAACCACTAGACCACCAGGGATATGTGAATACGACGACGACGTCACTTTTTTAATCAGCAATTAGTAATGGTCATCCTTTTTACTTTTCTATAACTCTCTAAAACTACGTTTTCCAAGACTTTGACAACGATTGGTTTGAGTTTTCAACGACATTGATAATAGAATACCAAACTAATAACAATCCTAACCACTAGACCACCAGGGACACGTTATTGTCAGAATGACGTCACGTATTTGATCAGCATATCATATCATATCATATCATATCAGTTTATTTGCCAGACTTATGTTCAAAAACCACGCAAGACAGGGCAGATAAAAACAACCAAACATAACAATCAACAACCATTAAAATACATACAGACATTTCAGCCAGTGCACTCTCAGTCTGGATGTGAATCTGGAGCAGCTCACAAAGGAATTAGTAATGGTAAACTTGGTAAACGAGCACCACTAGACCACCAGGGAAAAGCTCTCATATTATGACGTCATAAAAGCCAACCATTATTACGGGACCTGAGTTATTGGCTAATAGACTTACTTACTAACTTACTCTCATTTTATTTTGGATACAGTTAATCGTTTGTATATATATCCATAAAGAACCATTTATGGACCAAAAATGTGCTGATCGTAATTGTCTTCCAAATGTGCATTGCAACATCATATGGTCAGGGTGTCTCTGACTAACCTGCAACTGTCGTTGCGTATCGAAGATCTAAAAGTGGACTGGAAAGATGATCATATTAGCCTCATACGTCCATGCTGATATGGCCTGTCGTCCCCTCCGTGTTCTGCAGAGCGCGCGGGGAAGGTCGCTCCCTCCGTGTTCAGCGGAGTCCGATCCGGATCCGAAACGTGCCTGGAGAAACCCAAAGCCCCGGGGGGGAGCGTGTTCTCCAAATAATAACAATACCGCCAATAATTAATTGACATGGATTGAGAACATGTATTTTATGATCGAACAGTTGTTTACAATGTATACTTGGAAAATGAGCAAAGAACAGAAATAGTGAAATATATGTATTTCAGTTAGCGAATGTGTTGTGTAATTGTATGTGTTGACCGTGTTGCGATATTGTCCTTTGCCCACCTGTTTTTGTTATTGATCATAAGTCTTTTAGCACTTATACTGTTTCAACCTGTGAAATATCTCAAATTTTGCACAATAAACTGACATATTGTCGTTATTAATCTGCAGGGGGTTGGCCAGTATTTTTTGGGGAGCAAGGCACATAATGTGTATTTGTACTCCCACTGGGCATGTGTACACAGTGGACTCAGTCAATGTTGTTATTCAAGCGATGTTGAGTCATGTCTCATTTGTGAAAGGGTGCCTTTCTCAACCTCTGGCCTTCCTGGCCAGTCCAACGAGGGAGTACTGCTGGTCTTCAGCTACGATGTAGTACTGCAGCAATTGGACACAGTCCACACTTCAGGCCGTGTTTTGAATCACAAGGAACCAAGACTTCTAGGCTGGGGCTCATTTATCAAGCAATTTATTGTTGCTTTTTCTAATTTACAGGAAAGAGTTTAAGAGGAGCAAAGGCCTTACACCATTTTATTACACCCAACACTCTAAAAACAGAGAGATGGTGCCACGCCTAGTTTCCCAAACTCATCATCTGACATCACTTCTGACCTCATGCATGTATTTATGGTAACCAATCTGTTGTATGGCAGACATCGCAGAAACACAAGTTTGGTGAGAGATGACTATTTTTTTCGCACCGTCAATGTTCAGATGGTGTATGTGCACCTCCGCCATCAATCCTGGGATGGGGCTGCAATTGTGCAATTCCTGGTGCCTCATTCCCCAGTAAATGTTCTGCACCTAGCTCAACCAGTTCGCCGGTTCCTTTGGTTGAGTAAGACCACTCCTGTGTTTCCTCCGTTTATTGGGATCTGGGGAGTGGGTATAATGAGGAGTGGGGAGTGGGTATAATGAGGAGCAAGCCAGCAAACCGCCTTCACCACTGACCCTACGGCTGGACAATTTATTTCCTGTCAGACACTGCCCCTTTGGTATGGCGCAAGGACTTATTGCGAAAGTAGAGATGCGTAGTTGAAAGTGCAGACCTCAAACAAACTCATTGAACTTTAAGATCCAATATTGGGTCCACTGCAAGGGTCTCAGCAGGAATATTAGAAAGGTATTGTGCAGCTGTATCCAAACTGCAATACACATTTTCTCAAATAGGCATAGCATAAATACAACCAACAATGACTAATAATAAATAAGAATGTATTCAATAAGAATGTATTCAATTAAAGTGAAACAAAAGAAAATAGGGATAGTGTTAAATAGTATTCTATTAGTAAAATTGGTATATGTATGTGGTAGAGCTGAGGGTAATGCAATGCAGCAAAACTGAAGTTGCTGTCACCTTTGGGCCAGGGGGTTGGTCCAAATATTTTGGAGCAAGGCACAAATGTGTGTTTGTTCCTCCTGCTGGGCAGGGTCGTGTCCACACAGTGAACTGAGTCAGTGCTAAGAGGACATTCGGTCATGTCTAATGTGTGGGGTGGTGTTCTGCTGCTGCTCTGGGTCCTTCTCAGTCTCGGGCCTGTCTTGCCAGTCCGGGGAGCCCTGCTGATCTCCCGCGACGATGCTACAGCAGCACAGGTGAATTCACTCATACGGTCTTACAGATGATGATTAAAAGTCAATCGAAAAATAACATCCATGTTTGACGCGCAACCTTCTTTGCCTTATTGGTTTTCACTGACATTCTGTTAGCTTGTCACTGTTAGCTTTTGTGTGTAAATACGAACCTGCCTACAGTTGTTCAGCCTCTTATCTGTAGTTGGTTTGATGCCTAGCTGTAGTTGTTCTGCTGCCTGCTTGTATGCATGTATACAGTCGTCTCAAGCTGCACATTTTCTGTTCATTTTCTTTTTTTGTTTTCTTTAGTAGGTTATGTCAACGCATTCTAATGTGTTTATCATTTGATTACATTTCAGGAGACTGAAGGGGCTGTCAGGTCCATTCAGGTATTTACTACGGTTGCCATTGTTTAAAAAATAAAACATAAACTAGTATTGCAGCAAAGACTTGTCTGTTTGGCAATACATATGTATTATTTCTCTATTTTACAGAAAAGAAGCGCAGACAATGCAAAGGTACAGGAACACTTCTCAGATACATGTTGATATTGATAACATTAAGGATATTCACTTTTTATTGTTGTTTTGAATCAGAAATCCACACGTCTCCCATGTCTAGCCGTCTCTGTTTTTATTACACTCACTCTGCACAGATGGTGGAGGTGCTCAGTGTCACAGTTCACAGTACGGTGGCATCTCGCTTCGCTCACACAGTCATGACCTCCAGCGCCTTGAACAAAGCCAACTCCTCCCAGGAAATATTCTTTGAGGTGGACCTGCCCAAGACGGCCTTCATCACCAACTTCACCATGTGATTTGTCCCCCACACCTCACCCTTCCACACACTGATGGCTTTGCCTCTGGCAACAAAAAATAGATCAAGCCAGTGAACAAGCCAGTGAATGCCTGTTATGCCTGTTTCAATGTGTGCCTGTTGTTGGTTAACTGTTCACATTCATCAATGTAAAGATTAAACACTCAACGCACATTTAATGGATCCAATGTACAACACTCAGCGAAACCCCATGCTTAATTCCTGTCTTAGAAAGAGGCTTGTGGGAAAGATTGGATTTCATTTACACATTGTCACAACACTCAAAGCACTCTCAATACCCCTTTTTTCAGCTGCCCTTTTGTTTTAACAGGGAGATTGAGGGTCAGATCTATGTCGGGGTTGTGAATGAGAAGGAGAAGGCCAAGAAACAGTACGACGCGGCTGTTTCAAGTGGGAGGACAGCTGGACTCGTCAAGTATGTTGAGGCTGACCGCGCGATTACCTTGATTCAGGTTTCTTTGGGGCGTACAGAAATGATTCACAAATGTTCTTGTTTAAAACAACTCACTCATATGTAATATCTCAAGTACATTTTAATGTTTGTTATCCCTTAATGCACAAATTGGCACGATATCGCAGAGCTTCTGGAAGGAAAATGGAGAAGTTTTCTGTGTCCGTGAACATCGCAGCGAAGAGCAACGTGACTTTCATCCTGACATACGAGGAGCTTCTCCAGAGGAAATTTGGACAGTATGAGATTCTGACCCGAGTTAACCCCAAACAGCTGGTCCAGAACTTTCAAGTAAATCAAAGTTCACAATCCCTTTAGTGTCCTAGACTCAGTATATTTATACAAAACATTTGAGTTGTTTTTCGTGTGTGTGTGTGTGTGTGTAGATTGTGGCTGATATCTATGAGCCCCAGGGCCTTGCCTTTGTTGATGCCCAAGCAACCTTCCTTTCCAATGAACTCTTCCCCCTAGTGGAGAAAACGGTCACTGACAACAAGGTTCAGTTATCTACCTCCTGCAAGTGAATTACATGTCTGACTAAATGTTGTGCTCATTTGAAACTCAAGACAATGAATCTCTCTCCCAGGCCCACATCTCCTTCTCGCCCACACTGGACCAGCAGAGGAAGTGTCCACAGTGTGATGGATCTCTGATCGATGGCGATTTCACCATCAAGTATGACGTGAAGCGATTATCAGGCCTGGGAGATATTCAGGTCTGCTTTCACCAAATACCTAACACAAGGCTCATTCGAGCAAAACAGACCCATTTAACCTGGTTGCTTACTCTTTTATAATTCTCTCTCCAGATTGTGAATGGATACTTTGTGCATTTCTTTGCTCCTCCGGATCTCCCTGGCGTCCCAAAGAATGTGGTGTTTGTCATTGACAGGAGTGGTTCAATGTACAACACCAAGATGCAACAGGTAACTGCGAGTGTGCGTGTGTTTGTGTGTGTTGTATTTTGGAGAATCATCCAATAAGGACTAAAGGTGTAACCGTAGACGAATGCTTTTTAGACTCGACTGGCAATGCTGGCCATCCTGAAGGACCTTCACCCTGAAGACCATTTCGCCATTATCCTATTTGACAATACCATTGACCAGTGGAAGAATTATCTTACGAAGGCCACGGGAGAAAATGTGACCGAAGCAATGGAATATGTCAAGAAGATCTGGGACCGTGGCAGTAAGCATCAAACCTTCACACATTTGTGACCTCTCCTGAATGGAAAATGAAAAAGGTCAATAACTTTTTCTTCTTCATTCAAAAATAAATAATGATCTACAATGCTGTGACCCCCCAACCCCCCCACCCCCAACCCCTACAGGCACGAATATCAACGACGCCTTGTTAACCGCAGTGGACATGCTGAAGAGTCACAGAAAAGGCGAAATGACTAGTTTGGACATGGTTATGTTACTGACCGATGGAATGCCCAATTCAGGTGAGACCATGAAAATGTATGCTCGTACGAAGACACACATCCTCCTATCATCCTACAAGGCCAAAACACAGACATGTTTTAATTGGGACATCCTATATTCCTATGTTTTGTAAGGCAAGGCAAGGCAAGGCAAGTTTATTTGTATAGCACAATTCAGCAGCAAGGCAATTCATTGTACTTTACATACATAAAAGCATTACAATACAATAAAAGCATAGCAAAAAACAAAACAAAAATAACACATACATACATATACAGCATTAAAAGCATTGCAATTAAAATACAAGCATAAAAAGGAAATTAAAACAAGTTAAAATAAGCTTAAGGGAAGGCTGCAGCAAACATAAAGGTCTTAGCAGACCTACAACTTTCTGGCAGTTTGTTCCATATATGTGGTGCATAAAAACTGAACACTGCCTCTCCATGTTTGGTTCTGACTCTGGGGACAGTAAGCAGACCCGCCCCAGATGACCTGAAAGATCTGGATGGTTCATAGAAAATGAGAAGATCTGAAATGTATTTTGGTCCCAAACCATTCAGTACTTTATATACTAACAGCAGTACTTTAAAGTAAATTCTCTGACAGACAGGAAGCCAATATAAGGATCTGAGAACTGGATTAATGTGATCCATTTTCTTAGTTTTTGTGAGGACTCGAGCAGCAGCATTCTGAATTGTATTAGTGTGCAACGACCGGGATAGAAAATCCAGGTGTGTGTGTTAAATTAAATAAATCCTGGTTTGACATTTGTGTGGGCTAAACCACTTCTGGGTATGTTCCAGCTAGGCGTCTGTGGTTGTGAGCTGTTATTCATGTTGTGTTGTTGGATTGTCTTCCCACAGGCGAGTCCCGCATCCCACATATCCAGGGCAACGTGCGTTCCGCCATGGGTGGTAACATGTCTCTGTTCTGCCTGGGCTTCGGGGACGATGTGGACTACTCCTTCCTGGATGTGATGGCCAAGCAAAACAATGGCGTGGCACGCAGGATCTACGAAGCCTCCGACGCAACCCTTCAGCTTCAGGTGAGGTGATTAGCATGAGTATGAGCAGAATATTTCACAATTTCAAAATCATAACATGTATTGACATAAAACCTGTAAGATGTATATTGGAATAACATATTTTATTTAAGAGACTTTTAATGAAAGATGAATTGCATTTCTGTGATAGAGTGCCTCTTTCCACTTTTTCTTCTTTCCTCTTTCTCAGTTCAGACAAGTAACCTCAACCTCAACAGTCCTCAAACTCACACACATGGAAATTAATTTGAAGTTGAATGTGTTGCAGGGTTTCTACAATGAGGTGTCCAACCCTCTGTTGTCTGCGGTGCACCTGCGTTACCCTGAAAACATGGTCGAGTCCTTGACCACTCATCGCTTCAGCCAGCTGTTCAATGGCACAGAGATCGTGGTGGCCGGAAGGCTGTCTGAAAACGACATGGACAACTTCCTGGTAGAAGTGTTTGCCAATGGGGTGAGTGAAGGACGTGTGATACAGTGAGGTGTCTCTTAACACACAAAAGTCTGGCTTCAGCTATTTTTGGTTTTCTGCTCCACGTAGTTTGAGCAGGACTTCCAGGTGCAGGGAAAGGCTAGTGTGACCGACTGGGATGTGATCTACCCAGAGAAGGAGTACATCTTCGGGGATTTCACAGAACGCATGTGGGCCTATCTCACCATCCAACAGCTACTGGACACCAGGTTTGAGTGGAGGGATACCAGTTATTGTTGAAAGGGATTTCCAAAACGGATGAAATTCCAAAACAAGTATTTCCGACATTCTCAACTATTTTGAGAATGATTGCGAGAATGCCGGAAACTATTTTGTTGTTTCCATTTACCAGTAAGGTTGGGCCAGAGGAAGGGAGGGCCAACGCCACGGCCAAGGCCCTGGAGATGTCCCTGAAGTACAACTTCGTCACCCCCCTCACCTCCATGGTGGTCACCAAGCCAGAGACGGAGGATGGTACCGACTCGCCCCTCATAGCAGACAAGCTGACTGAAGGTAGGACTGCCAGAGAAGCATGAAGGAGGACTCAAACTCAGTTGTACTCGTTTTTTGAGGTCCTACATGCATCTCTGTTGAACTATTCCTGCATATTTCCACAGAACAACGGCAGCACGCTAGCAGATACGGTAAGATTGGAATTTCAGTTAGTATTATAGTTCCCCTATTAGTAGCTCTGAGACTTCAGGGCCTTGTATGTGCATTGATTTTCTCACTGCTTATTTGTTGTTGGTCATTGTGTCTCTCAACAGGATATAGGACTATGGCACCTGCTTCTAGTTATCCTAGTTATTCTTCTCCTTCATACTTCGGTATGTCGTCTATATATTATGGTTACTGATCATTGTATATGCTTTCAATTTGAAAGGTGGAAGACATGTTATTCTCCATGACTTCATGTGAAACAACCAAGGCCCTATATCAGTAGTGTGCAACTCAATTTCATCCCGGGCACATCAGCATTATGGCTTCCCTCAAAGGCCCGGTTGTAAGACTATATGAATGTTATCTACTCTATCATAATACATAATTGCCTCAATGCCTCATTAAATTATTATTGGTTTCAGTAATAACTGAATTAATAACAAGCTCTGAAAGTAAAAGGCTAGGTGTACAATTATTGTACGGTTTATTTAGAAAAGAATATTGTGTATTATTGTTTCCGCCTGGTTGTCATTATTTTAATGTGGGCTCAGTGGATGGAGACCCTCACTTCATGATTGAGCTGCCAGACAGAGAGGACGCTCTGTGCTTCAACATCAATGACTCTCCTGGCACCATCTTCAACCTTGTCAAAGACGCCTCCATAGGTGAGCATGCCCCAGTCCATCATGTCCTCTTGTGTTCAAGTGGGATCCGAACCTCACTTGGTCTCAATAGCAACGACGAGAACAAATGTGTCCATCTTTTGAAATGGTGAAATATACGGTATTTAATGGGATCTGGCTTCTTCAGGACTTTTGGTCAATGGTCAGACCATTGGAGATAAGATGGTTGCCCCTAGCGGTAAGATCAACACCTACTTTGGCCTCCTCGGTGTGGTTCATCAGACCCTGGGGGTCAGGCTGGAGGTGACCACTAAGTACATCACTCTGTCCCAGGATGGACATCAGGTTAAGATGATGTGGTCAGACCAAGCTTCCCTAAAAGGAACCAGGTGAAAAAAACAGCAATGTTACGGCTAGACATCATCATTTTTGATTTTGTATGTTGTCTCCCTGCCAAAATCATTCTGAGTGCACCATTCCCTCCATCTCGAATTTCTCTTTTACCTCCAGTGTGGATCTGCTCTTGACCAAGGACCGGGGCATCAAGGTGACTTTAGGAAGTTCTGTTCAGTTTGAGATCCTGCTCCACAAAGTGTGGAAGTTGCACCCCTACCATCAGGACTACCTGGGATTCTACATGCTGGACGGCCACCTTCTCTCCCCTTTCGTCCATGGTCTGCTAGGTAATGGAACCATGGGCGAACGCAGCACAGAATAGTTCCTTATGTCGCTGACAAGATGAAGGGCAGATTTCTTTTCTCCTTGTTTGATTGTTCCTTTAGGGTCCCTATCCGATGTGTAAAGGGCTTGTAATGGCTAATCACACACATAACTGGTGGTAGAATATGGCCCCCTTTCATAACATTGAAATGAAAGTGGAAGTATGTTGAAATCTGGTAAAGACATGATTGAAGGGAGTCCATACAAAACCCTTTTAAATGCCGGTGAATACTGCAGGTCAGTTCTACCACGGGGTTGAGTTTGAGGTTGGAGCCTTACGTCCAGGAGAGGTTCCTGAGAAACCAGATGCCACCATGTATGTCAAAGGGCATCAGCTCAATGTGACCAGGTACACCTGCTACCATATACTGTATGAGTTTCACAGAACAGTAACAATTTGGGGAATTACAGTATTTTGACTTCAGACCCATCTTGTGACTTTCGTTCTCTCTTGGTCTACAGAGGTTGGCAACGTGACTTCACTAAGGATTGGAAGAACGGAGAAAATGTTCCCTGCTGGTTTGTCCACAGTAATGGAACAGGGCTCATTGATGGCAGTGCTGAAGATTACATTGTGTCAGGCCTCTTTAAGAGTGTCTGACAGGCTGAAGGCAAGCTCACTGATAACAGAGAAGCTATGGAGCTACTTCAGAAACGAGTCGTCCTTTCACCTTAACCTTTTCCCACCTTTTCATTGCCATAATGATGAGGTGGAAATGTATTATGTTGTTCCAATGTATATCAACTCAATAAAGGACACCTTGTGCAAAGTCCACCAGATCAAGTATTTTTGCACCTGTGAACTCTTAGCGTTTTTGTATGGTCTGATTTATACAGCCATGGAACTATACATTATCTTGACCAATCTTAGTGAAGAAGCAACAAGTAGAAGAAATTGTGTTCGCACGTGTTAGTGTGCAAATGAGGTCATACCTTTAGCTTGGATAGAGTGGGGCTTAATGAGCAAATAGAATACATGTATTTACATCACACTGCATTCAAACACAAGATAAGGTGGATAAAGGAATAACCACTCCTCGTGCCATAATCCAAGATATTATGGCACGAGGGATTGTAACACCGTATCCTGTGTATTGACGAGTATACAAGGGATAACAAATACTTAGCATTTGTTAAAATACTTCACTTCATTATCTTGTTATCATAAGTTCCGCCCTCTCTATATCTTCCGCTGCTGAACCCATATAACCGACAGTTCCGCTTGTCTTTGTTGCCGGGCCAGTATTACTTCTTTTGGGATGCTGCACGCGCCTCCGCGTAAAGAAGTAACGAAGTAACGAAGTGAGGCAGTGTGTTTTGATGTCAGTGATGCCTGGGGAGTGGAACAAGGTACTTCTGTGGAGTTTCTTCTACATCTTTATTCTTCGGAATGTGGTCGAAGGAGCAGTGTTCATCTCTCGCAATGAAGACATGAAGAGGGTAAATATAAAGTGACCGTGTTTGTGTGAAGTGTCTACATGACTATGTCTATGACTATGATTCTTACTCGTGCATTTAGTGTAGCGTACTCGGTGAGGAATTTCATAGACCAGACATGTTAAAGTCAACCCTTGCAAGACTAGACTTGCCAACGAGGAAGGATCAACTGTACGGGGCATGGCTCCATGAAGGCAATGGGGCGCTAGTTACAATATCATTCACTGTTACGTTTTATTTGCCAATTGATGAAATAAATTGTTTTCATTCCCCTTAAACTCACTTTCCAAAGTTGTCTGTGTTGCATCCCTAGATTGTTTGGCGACGGGTTACATCTAGGCTAATGTTACGTGCGTATTACATTAAAGGGGACATATTATACCTCTTTTTAAACAAGTTAGATTATTTGTCTATGGGCTATACAAAACATGTTAATTAAGTTATTTGCACAAAATCACTCTCACATAAAGAGACTTCATGAGCTCTATTTTTGCCAGTTGCAGTCCCTCTCAGAGCTCTGTTTACACTGCTGGTTTATCACACGTGAACACGACCGCAGGTTTGGTTTGAAATGTGCTGGGGACAGAGACCCCCCCCCCCCTCTCTCTTTCGTGCAGGTCATTGTAAACGAATACAAATGCATACAAAAATGTGATGACGTCCGACACGACACAAGAATTGCTAAGGTTTCGAAAAGCATTAGACATTTGACCCACTATGTTCTGCTTCATGAATCCCAAACCAATAACTTTCCTGAATGTTACAGTTGTTGCAGTGTTATGAACAGATAAGCGTGTAGTAGCCTTCCGTCTGTGCCTGTGGGTGACAGAGTTCTTTGCGGTGTTGCGAACTTTATTTTTTTTGAACTAAATTGAGCACGATGTGTACAAAATGTCCCCGTAATCTACGCGCCTGACCGCAAACCATCTCCATCTGCTGACTTGACACGGACAGTAGGTACAAAAGCAAGTTTTCAAAGCAGTCTGCTGTAAAGTGGTTTGCACAAACTGCAAGATTCTTGCCTATTGTTGCAGGGACATGGCCATCAAAAATGAAATCGAGCCACGCAGTTCTTCTGTTTTCCTTGGTTGGGAGAAAATTTAAGGATTTGTGTGGCTCTTTGCAGCCAACAACACAGCACTTCATGTGTGATTTTGCCTGTATCCATAGCGCTCTTGTGTTCGATGGTCGTAAGAAAACTATTTGATCAAAGACGGCTTATCTTCAACTAATTTAGTGGGTGTGGTCTTGACAGGTTGGAGTGGTTCTATGCAAATTTCCCTATCGTGACGTCGGGATAGGGGAGAAAACCAAACGGCTCACAGCAGCATTGTGTTTCTTGACACAAAAGCCTCTACTGAATCAGAAAACGGATGTTGTTGTTTTTTCGGGATTGGAGCATTTATACGAACAGTAGAGACCAAAGTATGAACACAACAGCCCTTGCATTATATGTCCCCTTTAAGCGTACTAACCCAAAGTGTCTAAACTTGTATTATAGTTTATTTATTTATTTTACATAAGTTAAACAATAAAGTTGTGAATATAAAATGAATATCAAACTCATACAATAAAGGGTGTTATACAGTTTTATCATTACCGTCGTTTTCCAGAATGCAGAGAATGTTGCGATCTCCAGATCTCGTCAGGTAGGAGACATTGAAACATTTCAACAGAAATAGAACTGTATAATATATGTGAAAACTGCATTATCCTAACTTTAATGTGCTCTAATTTGTATTCCAGAAACGAAGTGTAAACAAAGCAAAGGTGAGACATCCAGGAATTAGATACTTCCCATTCCATCCATTTTTTTAATACTCAAAGCTCTTCATGAAGATGAAATAACCAGGCATTACAGCATATTTGATATTGACAGTTGAGATCTTGACCAAGAAAGGAACAGCAAAATCTCAATGTGTTTTTCTGGCCCCCTCTGCTCAGATGGTGGAGGTGCTCAGTGTCACAGTTCACAGTACGGTGGCATCTCGCTTCGCTCACACAGTTATGACCTCCAGCGCCTTGAACAAAGCCAACTCCTCCCAGGAAATATTCTTTGAGGTGGACCTGCCCAAGACGGCCTTCATCACCAACTTCACCATGTGAGTAAGAATGGAACGGCCACGTCATTCATTTCCAATAAATCGTTTAATAATTTTTTTATTTATGCTATGTTATTCTACCCTTAGGGAGATTGATGGTCAGTTATATGTCGGGAAGGTGGATGAAAAAGAAAAGGCTAAAAAGCAGTATGACAAAGCAGTGTCTACAGGGAAGACGGCTGGACTCGTGAAGTAAGTCACAAGATACAAGATGAAGTCTATCGTTCAACCAGACAATGTTAAGAAAGATGGTAGTGAGGTCCTTCGGTGTTTGTCTGTCACAGAGCTTCGGGGAGGCAAATGGAGACTTTCTCTGTGTCCGTGAACATCGCAGCGAAGAGCAACGTGACCTTCATCCTGACCTACGAGGAGCTTCTTCAGAGGAAATTTGGACAGTATGAGATTCTGACCCGAGTTAACCCCAAACAGCTGGTCCAGAACTTTCAAGTAAACCAAAGTTCACAATTCCTTCAGTTTCCTGGAATCTGTATATTTACATATTTATACAAAATATTGTTTGTGTGTGTGTGTGTAGATTGTGGCTGATATCTATGAGCCCCAGGGCCTTGCCTTTGTTGATGCCCAAGGAACCTTCCTTTCCAATGAGCTCCTCCCCCTAGTGGAGAAAACGGTCACTGACAACAAGGTATAAAATTAGCTCTTGAAATGTCTTAGTGTCAATACATGTATATATCTATGTATATATATATACAGTGGTGGAGCCAGAATATTTTTAAAGGGGTGGCCAGGCTGGGACCATGACCCGGTGGAAGGGGGTGGGGGGGTTCTCGGAAAATGATGACCCGGTCGTAAGGGATCGCCAGCAGCGTGGTGGCCGCGAAGTTTGACCAATGGTGGCCATGGCCACCCTTGGCCACCACGTGGCACCGCCCGTGTATATATAATCTATCAGTACATGCCACAGTATTTGAGAATTAACTAAAACATCTCTCTCAGGCCCACATCTCCTTCTCGCCCACACTGGATCAGCAGAGGAAGTGTCCACAGTGTGATGGGTCCCTGATCGATGGCGATTTCACCATCAAGTATGACGTGAAACGATCATCATTCCTGGGAGATATTCAGGTCTGCTGTCACCCAACATACCAAACACAAGGGTCACTTTACTAGAGCCGAACCGACCCATTTAAACTCTTTTCTATTTTCTATTTCTTCATCCAGATTGTGAACGGATACTTTGTGCATTTCTTTGCACCTCGGGATCTCACTCGCGTCCCAAAGAATGTGGTGTTTGCCATTGACGTTAGTGGTTCAATGGCGGGCACCAAGATGAAACAGGTAGGTCATGTGTATGCGTGTGTGTGTGTGTGGTTTTCCTATATTCAAGATTTTAAATAAATGTCATCCAATAAGGACTAAAGGTGTAACCGTAGACTAATGCTTTTTAGACTCGACTGGCAATGCTGGCCATCCTGAAGGACCTTCACCCTGAAGACCATTTCGCCATTATCATATTTGACCATAACATTGTCCAGTGGAAGAATTATCTTACGAAGGCCACGGGAGAAAATGTGACCGAAGCAATGGAATATGTCAAGAAGATCAGGGACGATGGCAGTAAGCATCAAACCTTCACACGTTTGTGACCTCTCCTGAATGGAAAATGAAAAAGGTCAATTACTTTTTCTTCTTCATTCAAAAATAAATAATGATCTACAATGCTGTGACGGGGGCGGGCGCCCCCCCCCCCCCCCCCCCGCGGCGGGGGTCGCCGAGAGCGCGG
>JAOPJJ010000024.1:12198877-12215157 GCA_027122795.1 Enchelyopus cimbrius
TGGTTTGCTAAATAGCCTAATGTTGCTAAAAACAATGACTAGCCTGCTACTACTACTGCTGCCACCTCGTGGCTCGATGAAAACGCGACAGCTCTGTTGAAATTGCAATCGGTGAAAACGACAACATATCAATGCAATGTAAGACTTGCACTGTTGGTGTTTATAGTAGATAGTTTAAGTAGTGAAATAGTTCGAACACATTTTAGGTTTGTGTGTTATGTGTGTATACGCTACTGGATGCCTAAACGCTCCTTCTGGGATGAATAAAGTATATATGCATTAATGAAAGTATGAAAAAAGTATACATCAATCTAAAGTATATGAATTAATGAAATTATGAGTAAAGTATATATCTATCTAGAGTATATGAATGAATGAAAGTATGAATAAAGTATATATCTATCTTTCTATCTACTCGCACCCAAAATCAAATGGAACGCTCTGAAGTGGGAACGTTCGGAAAATGACGTCACGATCTCCCAATTCCGTCTATCTGGGAGCTGTTTGGTGTCATTTCACTTCTCGTTTTGTCTGAAGCTCAGTATCGGTCAATTGTCAGGCTTAACTAAATATCTGTTTTCTCTGACACCTGGGCGACCAACCCACTTCCTTTCTGCACTTTCAGAAGATGCACAGATCAAGATATATAGATATATATATATATTTCTATACATGAAGAAAAGGGGAAGGATAAATATGATAACTTTCATTTTGTTTGTACTGGTAGCGTCACAGACACAGTCGATCATCTGTAGTTGACAGAGGGTGTTGCCAATTCGATAGCCAATAGGCGAGTTGGTAAAATACACGATGATGATGGACAAGTGAAGTACTCGTCGTAAGAACGTGACAGTTCAGAACGGTCTGGTGGCTGGGCCCGTCGAATCGCTCATCCAAACAACTTCACACTCGACAAGGCGAAATGTTCAGCGGATCACAGGCAGAGACTATTCTTATTATATTTCGAATATGAACCGGCCTCCCTCTTCTTCTACCAGGAATGCTTTTGGAAATTACAACTCAAATGATTACTGTCGGTACTGTTAGAAATTATTGAATTTGTCTCTTTCGGTTCGTATATGTATGCGGAAGTTTTAAGAACCCTACTAGAAAGGTACGTTTAAAGCCCGACTTGACCATCTTACCAAACTTCGTTTTATTGTCTATTTTTATTTTAAAATGTCACATTTGTATTGTGTTAAAACGAAATCTTATATCAATTTAATTAGCAATTACTGTCACTATTTAATTAAGTCTACCTCGACAAGCATACTGGTTGTAGGCTTCCACACTGTCCTTGCTCATGTGGACGATGTACTATTCATAAACTGAACGTACCTGTTTTTCATAAGCAACTGGATTCCTATCATAATGACAAGTGCAAATACCACAAACAGACGTACACGCATTGGGACTATCGCCATGCGCGTTGCCAATCATTGTATAACTAAGACAAGTGTCGTGTTTGTTCCATTAATTGGGATAATGGCTCACCACTAAAGTGGGATTGTCGCATGACAAAAAGAAATGACAGCAACACTTGCTTTGTACTGTGAAGCATTATTGTGGCCAGGGCCCAGGGGATATACATTGACTGTGTGTTTGGTCTACATTTTCTGTAACATCACTCCACCATGTTGACGTTTAATGAGTTCCTGTCTTAGTTATTGCAAGCGACAGTGGTAGATGGATGTTCCCGTAACCATGTCAAGGTGCCGTCAGAAAAATTGTTCTCCATTACACATGAAGTACATTAAACAGAGCAGGATTGACAACGGAAAATACACACACATGAACAACATGAATATAGCCTATAGCCTACACAAGAAAATATTCTTGGCATTACAACAATCATGTCTTTCTGGTTTGGCCAGTCTACACGGAGTGCCTTTAATCACTTCCTAAACTGTTTTAGATGACATTTTAGACGGAACTCCCCTAAGAAAACAAGTTGCTCACTTGTTTTTTTTCTTGATTAAGTGTGTGTGTGTTTTAACAAAAGGAAAGGTTCTTAGGAAAATTGTGAGGATCTAAACAGCACACACACAACTATCTGTGTGTAATTGAGTTCCTTCAAATTTTAGATGGTGACCTGCAAACTTGTCTCGAAATTGATTCATCGGCATACACTTATGGCTATTGTTCCGATCTTATATCGAATATACGGACTTATTGTTGCAGCCCTACTTCTTAAGGAAGATCAGCATATCTGACTATTCTTTTTGGGGAAATGGCTTATCCAGAATAGGTTGGTTTTTTCCTCGATGGTCATGACTAGAGCAAATCAAATCAATATGATTTGGCAAAAAGACAACATATTAGGCTAATTGAAGTGATACCAAAACAACCCCGATTGATAATTGATTTATTCACAGTAAAAGGTCCCTGTTGGTTAATGACTCTTTGCTTTACCCATGATGGGGACCTCCCATCATGGAGGAGCAAGTGCACTACATCTTCTCTGCAAATATAATGTTGTTGGACCTCTTGGGAAAAAGTACAAAGCTCAACTCTGAGTCTCAAGAGAATCCGTGCTGACAGTGAACCCACAATGTATTTGCCGGGAGACGCCTTCCATTTGCACTCGGATCTGGTGGCGGTGGTACATCACATCAGAAAATATGACCATATGCGCTATGGTCATAAACCCCTTGCTCCCTCAGAGTGTGTGTTCAGCACAGCTGGCAATTTAGTGACTGTTGAAAAAAGGGAACTTTAAAGGTTATTGACAAAGTATTACCAACAGTGCTCTCTAGTCCTTCCCTTTAATGCACTTTGAAAAAATTGGATTCAACATATATTAGCTGTTATATCATAGCTGTAATTTAGCCTCAAGAAAATAAGTGCATTATATACCTTTTGTTTGGTTTTCAAACCATAATTACTTAAACCATAGGTTTATTTTCCCTTTTATGTTACCCATGAAGCCAAATCATTCTGTTTTCTGATTCATATGATTATTTCCCGTTCTCTTTACTTTAGTAAGTTGTGAATGTTGATGTCCATTTACAAGCTGTGTGCGTTCATTGAACTTTCGTTTAGTTTTACATTTAAAAAAAAGAACATTCGAAGAAAATCGAATGTTGTCTTATGCTATGTTCTAAAATGAAAAGGACAGTCTATTGGTTGGGGTCAATTGCCAAACCGCTGGGATAAATCTCCCTTCACAGAAGTAAGACAAAATCCATAACATCACATCCCTTTATACAAAAATACTTGTCTCATAGACCAAAGTGCTTTAAAGGGGAACTAAAAAATGGTTGTTGGTATGTTTAGAATGATAACGAGTTTGAACCTTTGATTTAGAGCAAAATAAATCCTGTATGATGCAAAGCTAAGTTAAATGGGTCATGGGGCATCGGCTGATGTACAAAAGAAATAGCTTTTTTAAACCATTTACAAGGCTAGCAGCAGCCTGACACTTCTTTGGTAATATAATGAGGGTCTTAACATATAAAACAAGGCATTGACAACATTGTAAGTGTACAGATATAAAAAGCATATTTTATACACACAATACCTTCAGTAGTTCACCCGTCGACGTCATGTCCTCTTTGATGATGGAGAATTGATAGACGAACACAGAGCAAGCGTGCTCGCTCGCGCACACGCGAAGATAGGCTTTATACCTGAACAAGGGAACTGGGGGTGCGTGTGCACGCTTGCTCTGTGTTTGTCAATTAATTCTCCACCCTCAAAGAGGACATGACGTCAACGGGTGAACTACTGAAGGTATTGTGTGTATAAAATATGCTTTTCAGGGCTTCATGCTAATCTTTTTTCCAAGTAGCACTGTGCTACCATGCTGAAAAATCTAGTAGCATAAAAGTTTTTTCAGTAGCACACACATTTTTTTGTAGCACAAGGGTCATTCCGTCTCATTTCATCCAATGCCTCCCACCTGACTATCTCAGAATGTCCTGTAAAAATTCTAGTAGAAAGACACACTTGTTGATAAGAAAAATCCAAAATAGTAGGCCTCTACTGTCAATAGTTTTCTCATGAAAAATCATTGAATGAAGGGTAGTTTAAACAGTTTTTAGCATCATACTCTTAAAAGCCATTTTTCAACAGCAATATCTGGAAAACTATCACACCTGTGGCCTTCAAATATTATACAGTATATATCTGTTACTATAAGTCTCCAGACATGTAATGTCAAGGGGGTAGCTCCAGTATTACCTAGTATGGTAGGTACTTAAACTTTGCCGTGTAGAAAATAAATAGAACATTTGAAGAGTGGCTGAGCTCCCAGTCTTGCAGATAAGACTTCCATCATGTTTGCCTCTATCTCTGGTATTAGCTTAAACATTCTACAAAATATGGTTTCTCTTGGATGATTAGTTTCACATATATTAAGCCTAAAAAATGGAAGTAAAGGAAGTAAATCTATGCACAACTTCAGAGCCATATTCCCAAAAACTGACAACAGGTTGTAAGTGGTTTAAAAAAGCAATTTCTTTTTAACATGACCCGATGCCCCATCACTGAAACGCATAGCATTTTGGTAGAATCAGATAAAAACATCTAACTTAGCTTTGCGTTGTATAGGATTTTTTTGCTCTCCATCAAACTCATTACGAACTCATAAACATATCCCAGATCCATTTTAGTTGTCCTTTAATTCTATTGTTTACATTTGTGTAAGGACCGTTGATGGAAAAAACTATTTTGGCAAATGTTTTAAGTAACGGATGTTTCAGTGATGCCAGGAAACATGCATTGTTTCACCACCAGACTGAAATTGTTTATTCTATTTGTCTTTCCTAAGATTCAGTAGGAATACGGGGAGTAGCATATAAATAACTAGTGATTCAGCATCAAGTCCGAAACATTATTGCCTGATAATAGGACATTTGTTTGACATTTCTTTCACCAGGAAAAACACATAATCATTCAAATTTGTTTTACAAGGGTGACTGGTCAAGAGGGTAAAACAGCATAGAATAGTAGAGTTATTCGGTTCCAAAACATTCAAGACGGTTTTTGTCTTTTTGTAGCTCATTGCAGAAAAACTGACAATGTTCTTGCAACAAAAACACGTCAACCAAACATGTATGTTCAGAATTAGTTGGCAAAAAGGTGACTATAGATGACTCATACCCAGTGTTTCTGTCTTCTCAAGGTACCAAGATGTCCCGCAAGTTGGATGCCAGGCAGCTTGCACCAACTAAGCGCCTTAGTTCATTATTTGTTTCGTTACAGGAAAAGCTCTCAAGAGAACGTAAGAATACAATAATACATACTTAAGCCAACAGTTAATCCATGAAGAGCTTGTGGTATGTGGTAAATAAGAATGATAAGTAATTCTCTAATGCCATTTACAGATGCACACATGGAAAATTGTGTGAAGAGAAGTGGTAGTACATTTAAAGACAGTTACTCTGCGGGGAACTGTGCTAATATGTATTATCCCATATTCTCATAGTATTTTGATTGATATTGTTTCCCCAATAAAATACACAATAAACAGCGGTTTATTGTGTGACTGACATCTTTTTCTGCTCTTTTGCATCAACACCCTGCAACAAATAATAAACAAATCAATATGATCTTAATCAAACAAGAGAAATCTATACAAAAATATGATTCAAGTTCATATTGAAAATACATATACAAAAATGTATCAAGCTCTGACACAAATGTAGAGGTTTCAAGAGTACAAGTTAAAAAGTATATAGGTGGTTATTTTTACACAGCTTAGACATTTGGCATTATTGGCCAGAGAAACGCTCTGTAGCATTGTACATATGGAATTATACAGTTCCTTATTCTTATTGTCTGTATATGCTATATGTGCTAGGGGCAGACGGAGACTCAACGCATTCACTCCAGCTGGACACTACCCAAACAGTGACCCCAGCACCAAACCATTTTTTTTTTGAGTACCTCGTGGTCGTCAGCCTACAGCAAAAGACCAAAGATGGCCCCTATGAGCCGCGCATAATCTACAAGTTCCCTAAGGTTTGTTAGTAGGCTAAAGGTGCTGTAGGTAAGACGTAGCCGTTAATATAAGACAAATGCAGAAGACGATTTGAAACTTTAAAAAAAACATTACCTTCCTTCCACAATTTAAAGGGATTGCTTTTCAACCATGTGTGATTTACAGGCAAGAGGGATTCTCTGAACCATTCAGGAAAGAAATGCCCAAGAGTTTGCCAGATATTTGCTGGCAGTGATCTGAATTTGTAACTGGCTCAAACTAATGCAGGCACAGTCACCTTGAACTGATATTCTCACAGCACATTCACCCTCTAATTGCTGAGTACAACAGTTAGTGTATCTGTGAGTCTGTGAGTGCAAAATGCATTTGTCTTTGCATGTGTTGGCCTCTCGCATTAATATTGCTCTGTATTGTAGGAAATTGGCCTAAGTACTTTGCAGAGGGAGGAAGACGAAAAGTCCATGCAGGCAATCCCATTGTTCTGTTTCCCCGAGGGTGTCAGCTGGATCCCACTCACACAATACCATAGGTATGCAACGCTGTAATATATTGGGATCACTGTATTGCAAATGTGCAGAGTTCAGCCATTTGCAATATACATGCAATGATGCACTGATGAAGAATCACTTTTTTTTCGGACACTTCTTAACCTTAACGATGGGTGACGATGACGATGGGTGTACATGATTCTTTGAGGGAATCTTTCATATTGTGGGCATTAACATCAAAGGAAACAATGGTTAGGGGGGGATACACAATGGGATAAAGTGGACATGTCTGCAAGGCTGCTGGACAAATGAAGTATTCTACACATTCAGATGTCAGGAGATTAAGGCCTTAGTACTGTATCAGACTTCAAGTTCATAATGGCAATGCAAAAACAAACTTTCCTTTCTTTCCTACTTCCCAGTGAGACCTTTTCCTTTGTTCTGACTGAAACGGATGGCAGTAGGCGGAATGGCTACTGCAGGCGGTTATTGGTGAGTTCTTAGCTGTGAAATATTGATAATTATGATGGATGCCTTTGAAATTATTATGGATATTCATACTTTTGGGAACTTAGTCTTCAGTGTGGCAACCCTGCCCTCTGAAACTCTCCTTTAAAGAGCTGCAACAAGCTCCATGTTTTGGATAACTGAAGGTGAACCTGCACACCAAAATAACTATGAACTCTAGCTAATTTATAGTGTCCATAGTCTTTTTATTATTTACCTGCTTTATTTTATTTTCTCCGCCAATCTTTGCTTTAACTATTTTATTTTCCTGTGTTATTTAGTTTTGTCTGTTATGTATACAACATCTTGGGTCTCTTGAAAGGCGCTTTTAAAATTGACAGTATGATATGTAATTTCTATCGGGATTCTCCATCAAAAGAATAACAGAAGACCACGTTTTATGGTGAAGTGGAATCATATTGTTCAGACGAGTGGTTGTCTTCAGTGGAGCCAATTAGGGACAACTCTCTAAATAGCTCCGGACTTTTGTATTTTTTCAAAACATCTGAGAGTTTCTATAAGACGAAATGGCAAGTTTTCTAACATGTCCTTTTGGTTCCCTTCAGCCTCAGGGAAAAGGAAAACGATCTCCTGAGGCCTACTGCATCATTAGCAAAGATGCCTGTTTTGGACTGTTCTCTAAGGTGATCCAGCTAATACCTTGTCTAGGAGGGCATTCTTATTCAAACCTGGCTATAGAAAGATAGAAATTAAGTCACAAAGTGTGCATAACCCAGCATTGGTCTAACTCAAGGGCATTTTTTTTCAAGATCTTTGATGAAGTGGAGAAACGTCGAGAAAAGTCCATGGCGATGATCTACCCTTTTATGCAGAGTCTGAGAGAAGCTGCCTTCCCTGAACCTGGGGAAACAGTACAGATACAGAGCTTCATACCTGAATTTGGCACTGAGGTAACCATTACAGCTATCTGAAAAAAATAAGAACTATTACACACTTGTACAATGAACGATCCAAGTACAGAATAACTTTGAGCCATTGTTTGAATGTTTAAATAGGTTTAAATTCGATGTTAAATCTGTTTACTTTTAATACATTTTCACTAAACGATAAAATAATTAAAGGGGTGAACAGGATCCAGAAAACATATCCTGTTCAAGCCCTTTATTGTCAAATGCTCAGCATCACTTGTAGTCAGTCTGTGCAATGACATGTTTTGGGTGAGCCCTTTCCAACATTGTACATCATAATTATCATATTTAAATAATAATAATAAAATAATATCAGAGCATCAGACTAACATCAAAGATATACAATAAGACCAGCAAGAAACATGACAATAGCAGAGGACAATGTATGGATAATGAGATGATGAATGGATATGAAGACAATGTGTGGAAATAAAAAGCAGCAGGTGTGTAAAACCTGCTGCAAAAAAGTTCATGTGCATATGATTATTCATCTAAAATGTACATTGGTATGAGGTAAAAGTTTAGTAGTTCGGTAGCCTGATGGCCTGTAAGAAAAAAACTGTCCTTCACGATGAAGTACATGACTGACCGCTGTGATCCTGTCTGCCAGACGGCTCAGAGGAGAGAGAGAGAGAGAGAGAGAGAGAGAGAGAGAGAGATTTTTGATTAATTCCAGGACACATCCACCAAATATTTACCAAAACCTATCCTAATCACCCATAATGTTGTGTGTGAGGCTGAAACTAAACCATCTTCACTCAGTGCTGTTCCCAGATGTATAATCTCAAATTTAACACAAGAATATACACCATGTATTAGCATTGCATGCGCCAGAAGAACCCCACCAAACCACAGTCGAGTCAGATGTTGAGTGATCATTATTAATACATGTTTGTCTTTTCTTTAAAGATGATAACGCTGACACGGCCACTTGAACCCAGGTTGGAACACGTGGACTTCCAAATCCTTTTCCACTACCTTTCCAACCAAGAGATCTTGCAGGTCTTTGCATCGACCGTAATGGAACGACGCATTGTTTTTATTGCTGAAGAACTTGGGTATTTATACAAGTCATATAAATATTTGTTATCATTTTGGTCAAAGGTATAATATTAGGCAAAAAAAAAGTTTTGTCAAATGGACGCTAACTTACACTGCAGGTTTTTTTATACTGTAGCTGACTGGAATTTGCAAATCTGACATATTTTACTGTATCTAAATCAAAATAAACACAAAACAGGATCATGTTTTGTATAGTAACAATGGACCTTATCTTTAGCACTTTATCACAGGTACTCCATGCTGTCGCTGCGCTACTAAACCCGTTCACATGGCAGCATACCTTCATCTCAATTGTACCCACAGTGCTGCTGGACGTCATCATGGCTCCCACACCCTACTTGCTGGGTGTGCAGAAAAACATGCTGGACAATGTCATTGACATGAACGATGTTGAGGATGTAAGTTTATAGTTTAATTACGACTACACTTTGATTACGAGTAGGACAGCTTACAAATTCTTCATAATATTAGTCTGTATATGTTTGTGTAATATGGAAATAGCATGAGCATCAGAGGCCTTTTCTGTTTCCCTCAGATGCTGATTGTAGATTTGTCATCCAAAGGAAAGGAACGATTTTTGACATGCGTAAGTAAAAAAAATATTTTTTTTTAAATTCTGAATACCATGTTGGTTTACTAGATGCATACTAGAAAGTGTAGTAAATCCCAAAGCGCCTGCCCAAATCCTTTCAATGTTGAACACAGCACAATAAAGTCTGCTCAACTGTATAACTGTTTTAACAATAACATACTACACTATATGTTGGAAATGGCTGTCCATGGTTACGGCAACAGGTTTTTCTTGTGTCAGTGTAATTGCACTATGCGACTAAATATTAAATATGTCTTAATTGCACCAATAGATCAAGTCCCAGCAAGGCCAAGCAGCTATATAGTTTATTCCTTATAATGGAAGATTATAATGGAGTCTGACAAGTGGAGAGTCAGCCATGTATCAAAATGGTGTTGGTTGTTGGATTATCCTGCAGGAGTCCGCTTATACAAGCAAGCCAGGAGTATAGGAGCATCCCGAGATAACCTTTCCATTACTCCTGGCTGGCATGCCAAATTAAGAAGTAAAGATTTGTTTGAAACTTCTCAGTCTCACCAATCAACACATTAACTGTTACATTAATTAAACGTAACAAGTAACTTTTAATGCAGTCACAGTCATCATTTAATAATGTAGAAGTTACATTAGCAAACACCCCTCGCTTTCTACTATAATAAGCATAATAAGCAATAAGCACACTGATCCAAAAAGTGTATGTAAAATTTGGTTATGTACACCAAGGAACATTAAACAATCTTAACATGAATATACAATTGACCGTATAAAAAAGTGGTAGTGAGGAAAGGTGTTTTTGGAAGAAGTAAAGTAACTCTGAGTAACTCTTTTTTAGAATAACCTTCAACATTTTTGATATGTTAGGTAAAACAGCTATTAAGTCGCAATATGTTATTATGATGATGATTATGTTTAAATGAACTATGTTAAGAATCTCGTTAGAATGATTGAGGCTGGCATCAGGTGCAGGCAGCTCTAGTACTCCTTGATCTAACTTGTTTTGTAATAACAACTGTTAAGACACAAAGTGCTCCATCTCCAATCCTCAATCAATCAGCTGACATTATTCTGTCCCATCTACCTGGCTCTGCAACTGTTTGACATACAATTTGATTGTCAGGGTGGTGTGGCTGGGCAGCGTTTTTGGAGTGTCTATTTAAAGATTCAGAGAGAGGGGTTTGGGCATGCCAACATTTCCTATTTGTAGGATCTATCAGAGATGGGACGTAAATGTAATACTACAATTATTCAAATCATTATTGATATTGATCAGCAATTTACTCTGATATTTCCAAGTTATTTTAAGCTACGAGCTCACTGGACAAACTGTCCGCCAACATAAAACCTTCTATAAGTTCGAAACCAATATTTGCACTCACACTGGCTCCATCATACATTGCAGTCCCATGGTACCATTCTTAACTTAGTAGCACGCTGCAGCGCCACCAATTATATCAAACACCGAAAAAGACCTTACATTTATTTTCATGCATTAGTTGTCCAGTGTGAGACCGGCTAGAGTCAATGAATGTTGTGCACCCAAAATTGTGTCTCAGAATATATATGTATACATATTCAAATATAAATAACTATCCTTCTATTCCTCAGATTGGGGATGAGAACTCAATACTCCCAGAGACACTCCAAAACGAACTACTTGAAGCTCTCTGTGCCAAGAAGGACAATTCTAGTAAGTTAATATAATTTCTATATTTCAAAAACAATTCTCTTGTACATTAATTGCACGGCTCCATAGAAGTTATTATATCTGGCACAGATATATCTAGCAGAACACTTTGAATACTACTAGACCATTTATTTGACCCATACCACTGTGCTACTAGCTTGAATGCATGTGAGATTTGCAGCAGTAGTAGCAAAATCTATCCATGGACAAAATCTAATTTCTGTGAATGAAGATAGAGCAATTTAGGTGTTTTTGTGTTCAATTCTATGTTTGGTATTTATTCATATTGGGAACTCTCCCTATCTCTGCCACTACTATCTCTAGAAGCATGAGCTGAATTTGGCTGGCTGACTTGACAACAGGGACTTGAAAGCATCTCTGTTGCTAGGATTACTACTACAGACTTAAAGGATCCTTGTATTAATTAGAACTTATATCCCAGTTTACTTGGGATACAACTTAAAAGTGTTTTTGTGTGTAGTCTGAGTATGCCACTGTGGAGAGAATAAATTCCCATATATTTTGTTTTGCAGAGATTGACATATTGATGTATGTATATATATTTATGTAAACAAGGTTGAGTGGTTGAAATGTTTTTGTTGTTGTGTATATTAGACACTTTCCGAGTACTCCCCCAGTTTAACAACAAGGTCTAAGTCTGAGATGTCACAGTGCTACACTATTGTGGCATTAATATTAGCGCATATTTAGTTTTCAGCATGCAATTTTTAGCCTTCCCATCGTCTTGCCTTAGTTCTAAACAATCAAATATTTCAGCAACTTTTGTAATATTATGTTTCTTCACATTATGCTCCCTATAGTCTTGAGCAATTCATGAGCATAAAGTATCATCACTGAGCTTTATTCTCCTATAACAGAGCAGTATTTTACTCTCTGTACTTTTCCGTAATATTTCTCCAATGACGGCAGTATCAAAGAAAGATTTGAGGGTGGTACAGCGCCTCTAAATTATCCCTCAAATGATCTTATTTATCAAACAAAAGTTACCAATCCTCCTAGGGTCAGGCTTAGGTATCCTATAGGTATGATGCAATGCTTTTAAAAGAGCACCATGTGAGTCTACAGTAAATGTCACCTGCTTTGCTATGTAGCCAGGACGGTAAATACTCTCTAAACATTAAAGGAGTGTTCCGGTAATTTACACTTTCAGCCTTATTTTCAGTTTGTTTATGATGAATTAGATCGATTCAGCTGTTCATTTCGCCGAAAGGCTGTGTTTGGAGAAGTTTAGCTTTTTTGGGGTGTTCATTGATGTTCGACCAAAGAAATCAGAGCAAAGTAAGCTTTCCAGCAGAAGTTAGACGATCGTTACTATTATTCAGAATGCAAACAATCTATTTTCCGGTTCCTGCCGGTGGCTTGGCTGCAACAAAATGACTCGTACAGCCTGCTGGAAAGCATACTTTGCTCAGATTTTTTTTTGTCGAACATCAACAAACACTAGTGACCACTCGGTGAGTTTCACAGCTTTGCAAACAAACATTTAATGTTGCTTTAGGACCGATGACGATTGGTCCTATTACCTCTACAGTACCTCTACAGTAGGGCTACAAAAAAGGTAAACTTCTCCAAACACAGCATTTTGGTGAAATGAACACCTGAACTGATCTATTTAATCATAAACAACACTTTAAACATGACTTAAAGTGTAAAATACCGGAATACTCCTTTAAAGAGGCTTGAAGGAGTAGAAGGAAATCAATATATGGAAATAGCATGCATTATATTTGGTAGAACATAATCTTTTGATGCTTAATGCACACTATGATAGCCCTTAATAACATCACTGGACGTACATTTCGAAAATGTGTTAATTGTAACTTTGTATGCTTTTCCTATCCAGCTCCGGAGGAGCTAAACACAATAGTCTCTGAGGCCTTTGCTTTATTCTTCGTCAAGACAGTGGGTCACTACTCAGCCCATGTGAGGCGCAGCAAAAGCAATCAGCCTGGAATCTTTCAAAAGAAGACCTTTTGCAAGTCGATAGAGCACAAGAGTTACCATCAATTTGTCACCAACTTAATATCAACCCAGATGTTTGATGTCTTCATTCAGGAAATAGAGAGACGACCAGCCTCCAATGAAGGTATGTATTGCATTAAGCAACACAAATGTATGTTTGTGTTTGTTTGGTAATCCGCCAGTAAGGCATTGGTTATCCAGCACTCATTGGTCCATCACCATCTCCCTTTTGCCCATCACCATCACTAGAGAATGGCAATGTGGGTATATTGAATATTGAATATGGTCAGCCGAATGAGGCTTGAAACATAATTGAGTACAAGTAGGTTTTCATCAGTTTGTTTGGAAAAAACATGACAGAAACCCTATTCACTGACACATATTTGGCTGTAGATTTGGTACTTTTGCATGTCTTAGTATTTCAATTAATCAATAAACGTAACACTTTTTTATTTAACTTGTACATTTTGTGTTGAAGGTTATTTCTGTAGAAAAATTGCAGAATATCAAGAAAAAAAGAAAGAGACTGACAAGAAGAGATGGAAGAGAAGGTTAATGGTGTAAATTGAGTTTGGATGGAATGTATTGTCACCACATATCAGTGACAGTATCTGATAGGATATACAATATTAAATTGATATCGGAATTTCCCCATTCTGATATATTGCCAGCCAAACATGAATGGAAAGAAGGTCAACTCACTCCACCTAAATAAAATCATCTTTTGTCATTGTAGACTGGAAGGGTGAAGGGAAATTGTTAATATTTATGATTTGCTTGTATTCTTTTTTCATTTTTATGTTGAATATACATAAATGTCTATTTAAAATAATGTATGGTACTGTTTTAATTGATAATTAATTATATAGTCAGTATTTTTGTTAAATTTTGAAAAGATGGAACGACTTGCAAGAAAACCTTGTGGAAACCCAAGTTTCAGATACACAAATATATCTGAAAAGTACTAAATGATAAGCAAAGTTAGAAAAATGCGTATGTTTAGATTGTAATCAGCCATTTTTATGTAAGTTTATGATGAGCTGGTTGAGTGAGGAGTAGAGATGGAGAACTTTGATGACCTAACAGTTGTTATTAACAAGCTTGATCAAGGAGTATGTGAGCATCCCGCTCATGAAGCTCACATACTTGGTGCATACAAAAGTGTACCCAAAATGAAGAGGTAAAATTGGGTCACTTTCGTGCATACAAAAGTGTACCCAAAATGAAGAAATAAAATTGGAACACTTTTGTATGCACAAAAGTGTCCCAATTTTACTCAGCCCGTGCATGGTTCCTTGTTTGTTGATGCTTTTTATACTGCTCCCCCACGCCACTCCGGGGTCCTGAAGAGCGATTTCTCTGATACGTTTTTTTTGGGTATGGATGTCAGGTTTGGCACGACGGTTGGCTGATGGCTCATTAGTTGACCGGAAGTGTGATGGCTTGTTCGCTGACCGGAAGTGGAATCCCACTGTTTGCAGCATATGGGTCTGTTTTGAGTTCCCCATTTTATGGCTTGAACCTGTTTTGAGCTCCCCTTTTTATTGGGGCCTGTTTATCAGGGGGGGCACTTTATTTTCTACAACAATAGACACACACACATGCACACACAGGCTGACACACACACACATACACACAATAAAAGTGTCCCTTCAGCTGTATTACAAGTTTAGAGTTCAGGTCCGTTCTGTGAGGGGTTTGTTTAATTTTCTGTTCATATGTCTACTACCTGCAGCACAGATATACACACACACGCACACAAACACACACACACAGCACAGACATACACACACACAGACACACGCAAGCAGCATAGAGAACACAAACACACACATGCACACACAGGCTGACACACACAGACAAGTATAGGCAAACACAGACACATAGAGGCACATAGATGGCAATGAATGGGAATCCGCAGGCTGGAGTCTGAAGACGGGCAACACCCGACAAGTCTGCAGTGTAACCAGTAGGGGGCACCCAAAACACTGTAAAGCAATTGAATGGCAAAGTGCAATAACTTAAACCCTGCTACACATGTATTGCATTATTTCCACCACTAGGTGGTGCGTATCCTTTGCATTGATCGGGGCGGTGCTCAACGTTTGACTCCGCCCACGTTGAGCACCGCCCACATTGAGCACCGCCCACTGTCTGCGGGCTGCAGTCAGGGGTACTTGGTCCAACTCCGCAGCAGTCCGCAGCTGCAGACCCGAGAACGCAGAACTCTGGGAGGAGATGGCGATTCCGCGGATTGTCCTTCACCTCCTGGCTACACTGTCTCTCGTGTCCGCTCCCGGGTGGACATCTGACCTGCAGGACCCTTGCAACTCGCAGGTAAAAAAAAAACAAATAAAAAAACGAAACCATCTGTACACGCCACTGGTAGAACCTGCGACCGACCGACCGATCGGAGTGCTGGACGGTCGGAGCTCTTCTGTCTTGTAGGTTAGACTTTGCACGAACAAAGTGCGCTCTAACTCTCCTTTAACCCTTGTTTGCTGTCGCTGGTTCTCTCGACGAATCGAGTTGTTTGCGTGTTTATGCGTTTATTTCAGATGTTCATGGTGTACCAGGTGTTGTTGGCAACCTTTTGTTGTCAGGAATGCTTCCGTTTGTACCTGCGGGGAGGTTTTTGTTCAACGTGTTACCGCTGCTGCTACCGAGACACGTTACTGTCCGATCACACAACACGTTCACTTTAGACTGTTAGGGCAAGTTGTAACCGTTTAGGGGTTTATTTTTGACTAGCTTGGGGTCTCTCTCTTAAATGTAGCCCTTTCTCATTCTCAACCATCTGCCCACACCAGGGTCCTGGGGGACCAGGTGGGGTCCGGGTAGACCAGGTGGGGTCTGGGGTCTTTTGATGCAGAAAGCAGACGCATCGGAACTCGAGTTTCCGGATTCGAACCTCTGATGACTTTAACAGAGCCAGAGTGTGACTGAATGTGAGGCTTTTAGTGTATTGTTTAGCCTGTTATTATGCGTCCGGAAGAAACTTTGTGTGAAGCTTAAGAGAGGAGCGGTTTAAACAAAACGAGTTCGATACCTCTGAGTTGGGTGTGAGTGCGTGTGTGTGTGTGGGTGTGTGTGTGTGTGTGTGTGTGTGGGG
>JAOPJJ010000024.1:12340164-12351210 GCA_027122795.1 Enchelyopus cimbrius
AAAATAAATTTGTACCACGTCAACATTAATTCGTCATTTTTTATTATAGACAAAGAAAATTGACAAATTGTTGCATTGAATTGAATTGCGTTGAATTCTTTATTCAAACAGATTACATTTTATAACATACATCAAGTATGTGTTGCGATTTTCAAACTCAATATCCGAACCATGAATGGATGAAAAAACAATAATAAACACAAAGCACACAACAATCAGGATTTGCAAATAAGCATCACCAGAGTTAGAGCCACAGTGATTTATTAAGGCATCTTAATCTACCTACACACTATAAATTGAATAAAAGTAAGGAATGACGTTTGTTAATTTCATTTGAATCAAAAATTATTTGTTTAAGTTATATCCAATCAGCAAACCCTACTCTGTCAACTCCTGACTTTCATGATAGTTTGGGTCGCTCATATCCCTCATAATTTCATCCAAACTGTCCTCGACTTTGTCATTGCATTTAGCTTTGTCTTCCTCATCCGAGGTGAGCTTGTCATTATTTATCTCCTGCTCCTCAACAAAGTCTGTGTTGTTGTTTTCATTCTCATGTTTCCCCTCAACCTCCTCAACACTGTTAACCGATTCCTCTGATCTATGCCTGCTAAGGCTGCTGCAGGATGCTCTGTCTTCATCTGGAGGACCTACCGCATGGTGGTCATCGTGTTGCATTAGACCTTCTCTCCCACCCTCAACCTCACCCTCTTCCATATCCTCCAGTAGCGTTGTTCCATCAAGGACGAGCTCCTCTTCTGTATCATGATCAGCAGAAGTCACTGGTGCTTTCCCCATCTCACTGTTGGGGAACACCATGTCCTCAGCTTCCCTACCCCCCTCTGACTGCACACCTATAGAAGCCGCATTCTGTGGATCCCACAGCTCACACCCCTCTTCGTCCTCATTCTCTGAGTCAGGTGCTGTGTGTTTTCTGATGCGGTTCACAGCGTCCCAGAGGGACCTGGGACATTGGGACTCCTCTGTGTCTTTAATGGAATTTGGGACCTCCAGTGGAATGGATTCCTTCTCTACTTGGTGAAGGGGTGAACCTTGAGAGGAATCTGAAGGTGTTATACATGACAGAAATAATAGGGGCGTTTGAGATTCTGAAAACTCAGAGGCAGAGGTTTCTGGAGTTCTAGGTGGAAAGGGTTCTGGCGAAGGGGCTTTGTTCTCTGAAACAGATGGTGAAGCAAAGTCGGTTTGAGGAAGCGGCTCACTGTTACAATCAGAAAACTCAGACAAAAATGATTTATCCAGAGAAGGCACGATGTCTGAAACACAAGGAAGACATCGGAGGTCAACAGTTTCTTTTAAGTCTATTGCTAGGTCGAGGCACTGAACGAGGGATTGAGGGAGAGCTCCGTTTCTCTCTGTTTCTCCATCGCTCTGTTCCTGGCTACACGATTCAAGGAGGGGCTCAGTTGTGTTGATGAGTTGCTGCAATTCTCTGACCTCTTCGAGTGGCTCAAAGTCACTGGTATTATCTTCAGATCTTGCAAACTGTTCCTCAAGCTCGGTTGGATCTAGTTCGTCATCTTCTTTTGCCGGCTGCACTGGATCGACAATACAGTCTTTTTTGGGCCGATCTGCAATCTCACCACATTTCACTAGCAGCTGTGGATTTGGTTCATCTGTATTGTCTTCTAAGAGGCACTCATTAATGACAAGGATGTCATTATTTGCAAGCTGGAAGCTGTCATCCAACTCTTCATCCAAATTTTCTTCTTCACATACCTCAAGAATGGACGAGGAGTCTTCCTCATGAACAGATGAAGCAAGACATTGGAGGTTTTGGGAAGGGTGTTCAGGAGTGGATGAGCTGGGCGGTGGAAGCAGAATGTATTCACAGAAAGGAGGAGTGGATGTAGATGGACAAGGTTCCTGATGAGTATGGGTTGAGGTTTCTGGCCTTTCTGAAGCATCATTTATTAACACTAACGGACAAACAGATTCTGTGGCTGACTCACAGGAAACAGTTTTATGCTGGGTGTGACATGGGATATCAGAAGGTGAATCTGGAGGTAAATTGGAAGGAACAGCTGAAGGTGAAGAGCAAGCATTCTTTTCATCAGGCACATTTTTTTCCTCTGTGACCTCTTCTTGATCTTCGGTTTGAAATACTTCTTCATGCAGCACACTTCTTCCCAGAGATTTCACATCTTCAGATTCCCAATCCTCCACGTCATCCTCTGTCAAATCAGGACAGTCATTTAATTTAGACTCCCCTTCCCACAGGATGTCAGGATGTTCATTATGGTCTGTGCCGAATTCATCTCGGTTGCTATTTCGGTCTTGCAGACAAACGCTCTCCTTTGCAGGTATCTGTTGCACCACCTCCTTTTGTGTTCCCTCCGTGAACCTTGAAGCATCAGTTGTGGTGTGACATGGTGGGGTTTCCAGTTCAGTATTTGGACTACATGGCTCAGGAACTGTCCCAGTACCCCCACATGTCAGTGGTGCCAGCTCAGTGGTGCAGTCCAGTAGCTGGATCCCCAGTATCCTTTCAGCACGCTGCCTCAACGTCTCCTTTTCAGGAGGGTCCATCTGAGGCAGGCCCGGCAGACAGAGGTCACTTCCTTGATCCGATTGGCGTTCCTCTGCCTTCACAATTTCTTCCTTCGATAGATCGGTCGAGTTGACTTCCTCTGGTTCAGGCTGAGGTTCAGGTTCACGGTCCTGTGAAAAGGGATTCACCTGGGTTTGGCTGGATTCCACCGCCTCACCAGTGTCCGGGGGGTGGAATGAATAATTGACATGTTCCTTCTTAGGAGAGGGAATCCGCTCCATTCTGACGAGGACACTGGTCGTATCGATTACCGGCTGACTGCCCCAGCTCCCTGTTTTTTCATCTTCCTTTATCTCAAATCTCCTCACCTCCATGTATATGGGATGGTCCTGCGTTTCTGCACCCTTCCTTGTCGGACCGTTGGTAACCAGGCCCCTACATGGGAGGGAAGTGGTCCTGTCCATCCTGGCTGTGTACCCAGGTTCCCTCCACAGCGGGTATCTGACCGGTACTGTCGGCCCAACCTGTGGTCCCCCTCCAGGATTCCCTTCACCTACGCCATCTCTCACTGTGGTGGATTGGAAGTGACCCTGGTTTTCCAAACTACAGCCTGTTTGTGACTCTATGCGGGGGGCAGCACCTTGCTGACCCACAACCAAACCAATGGTGTCTTTACAGATAGCTTTGAAATCTCCGATCCTTCTGGGAACGTTATGTTCCACCGGGATCCCTTCCAGTTTTTCTAAACTAAAGTCCACCTCATCTGCAAGTTTATTCATTCTGTTGATGTCATTGTCCTCCCCTGAACCTTGAGTAATCCCCCCTAATTCAGGGTTTTCACTGTTTGTTTTTTGGATGCAATGAGGCAGAGCTTTGTTCTGTTCATTTTCTCTCAATGTCTCGGATATAGTTCCGCCTGTTCGCGACACCAGACAAAATATTGTTGCTCCACCTCTCCTCCTGTTTAATTTTAACTTCCGTCCTTCTGTTGACTTTAATTCCTGGACCTCGCGTGGAGATGTGTCCCTGTCGGTCTGCAACTGACTCGGCTGTGAATAAATCATCGGATTCTGCCAGAAAGTATCGGTTGCTTGCATTTGATCCTTGTATGAATTAAAGTCGAAGGCAGAGTTTTGTTTCTGTGACTCGTTAGTATCTGTTTCCTTATGCTCTTTTCCTATGGTTTGCACATCTATACAAGTGTTTTGATTGGGTTGTGTTGAAGTTAAACAGGGGGGTGTTATGTTCCTTTGCTGGTCTGTGCATAATGTGTGGTGGGCCTGCATTGCATGTGAGCGGTTATGTTGGCCGTCATATGCAGGCGGGCATACATAGCCGGGAGGTTGGCTAAACTTCATTCTTTGGTAGTTGGTCGTTTCCATGGCGGCTCCAAGAGGACATACAGGTAATGGGTGACATGTCTTTGTCGGCTGTGGGCTGCCCACGTTCCACGGGCCTCGGGCACTTGAAGCCGACCCCGTCCTCTGCAGCGCTGCCGTGTGCGGATCCGCTGAGTTCCTGTGGGGCCTCCCCAGGGTCCTGCTGCCCTCGGGGGTTTCATGGAAGGCCCCCTTCATCTCGGCACTCATAGGTCGCCTCCTCGGAAGGGAGTGGCTGTAGCGAGCGGCCCATGCCTGCAACTCCCGGTAGCTGCTGTCGCTCAGACTGCTGCTGCCGCTGCTGCTATTGCAGGGCTCCCACCTCCTCTGCCCCCCTGCGTCTGTAGTCCCGTACTCATAATCTCTCTCTGGTCCCACTCTGTATCCTCCTCCAATCCGTTCCCTTCCTCTGGTTTCCCGAGGCTGAAGAGGATCTTTGTTCGGGTTGTCGAGCCCGAAAGGGAAGTGGGAGGTGACGGACGCTGCTGGGTCTGGGTTGGTCCAGTTGGTGTAGTCATGCAGGATCCCTCCTGTCCTGGATCCCGGTACGGTCCAGCAGCTGGGCTCTCGCTGGTCACAAAGAGGCAAAGGGAGATACTGGGCCTTTTGTCTGTCATGGTACCTAATGAGTGGAAGAGCAGGGATATCATAGTATGTGAACAGAATGAGGTGCGTCTTTACCTTAACATATATTTTTTCTTCATATTTCTTATATTGATCTATATTCAACTGTCAATAATTGACCCAAACTTAAATGGGTTTCCTTTTTGCACGGCTACACAGTACTCACATGTGTGTACAGTTTGGTCCAGGTAATGTACAATATTTGGCGTAAACAGGTGACTGCCCTTGGCTCTGAGCCCAGTATGCCATCGTTTGATCTGGTTCCACACCTTTTCTCTACAACAAACGATGCAAAACAGGTTTAGAACTTGATTAACATAACTGTTTTCAGTCTTAGAGACTATACCAGTGAAAGGTGAAAGAGTTAAGAAAAGTTGTCAAATAAACATAATGCTGTGTATTACCTTGTTAAGGACTGTAATAACTACAAAGGTAAAATAACCATGGTTCCCTCCATTAATTGGCTTCTCTATCAACATAAATTAATGGCTGACTTTCCACTTTGATTTCTTTTCAATAACATTAAAAAAAATCCAATATATGGTACATACATTATGGAAGCAGTTGGTAGGTTGTACCCAGGTTGGCGTCCTTGCTGTTCTGCTAATGCCCAAATTAGCCAACTTGTTTTAAAAGGGGCTGTGTTTTTCAGCCCCCACCCTCTCCTCTGGCACGGCTCCCTTACACTCCCCCATCATCAGCCCCACCCTCTCCTCTGGCACGGCTCCCCCCATGCACTCCCCCATCAGAGCACCCTCCTCCCACCAGTGGTGAAATAGCTCAGCATTAAGTGCAAAACGTTTTTTAGTTCTACATTTCTTTGAAAACATGCTCTCCTGCCCTTTCATTATTCTCCGAATGCACAAATGGTGTTTGGTCTCATGACGAGACTGAATAATCTGCCTTAGTGTTTATCTGAAACACAGACTGAGTCCCAGTTATATTTAGTTGTCTTTATTTGACACGTTTACAAAATTCTGCTACTCTAATCTCTCTTTGCTAATGGAATGCTTAAAACTGCTTTAGGAGGCCAAATGCCGGAAGTGACAGTTTAATTACGTGCAATAACAAATACGCATTTCATACAGTAGGAAATGTAGGGTGGTTTAGGGTGTTAGGGTAAGACAAATGACATTCTAAATCAAAGACAAAGAGTCACCGAAAGGTTCGGGATTACAACGGACGGCACTTGTTTACCGAGAGCAGAGCTTCTGACATGCAGTGCAAACACAGATATTCAAACCACTTTGTATCACAGTCCGACCCCTTTAATCTAGGTACCTGCCGGGGGACCAGACTGAATGTAGATAGGGATCGGGGGGTTTTGTTGGGTGATCTGTAGTAAATGGAGGCTGGGCGGGTCGGAGGGTGTGCATCCCTTTCTTTGAAACTCTCTGGCGGAACAAACAGGCTTTCCTTTGCTGAACAGAAACGCTGTACATCAGCAGGCCACAGGATGAGGGCCTGTTCGCTCATGGGCTGGGGCGGCGATCTGTTGATGTTGACAAAACTGTTGTGGGTGAACGGAGCTATGATATCATTGCAATGAATTGTACCTGTGTGCTGTTCTGCAGATTGATAACCCGATACAAGTTTTTATCTTGCAGCTGATTGATGCAGAGTTTTTATTATGTTTTCAACCAGGTAGGTATATTTGTAATTGCCATACTGACAATTTGTTTCGTTTAGTTGTAATTATTGTCTCAGATCAGTGCTGGATAATGCAGTTTTATCCACAGAATTACACCGATGTAAAAAAAAAAGCATACACCATACAACTGAGCACAGATATGTCAAATGAACCTTTTTCATTTATTTCACTTGGTTGTTTACAGTACATGACAAACATGTCAATTCTCTTCCCAACACATTGGATGAAATACATATGTTGATGCCAACCCCACAGATTGCTCCAAAAGGCCTTGTCAGTATTGGAATGCCTTGCGTGTTGGTTCTAAACTACAGAAATGTTTCACTCAAATGTAGTCATTCGTTGTAATCCGAAGCACTGGGAACAACATGAAGTCGTTAAAAATAAATATCTTTTTTCATCATAGGAGACAGCAGTAGTACACTTGGAACACAAACCCCCAATCCAGTCTCATATGTGCAAACTGCAAACAGTTAAAAGGTAGCCACTGGAAGGGGACAAAAAGGCGCAAAAACAATCTATTGATAAAGTCTAGCTTCGTGTCTGAAGGGCAGGTCCAAAGAAAAATGCTGCATGATTCAGCAAATCAAGTTTAAAATATACTGCTTCAGAGTGTGAAGTCAAAACAAACAAAATGACATACTGACAAAAATATGACATAGCATAGGAGTCAAAGAATATTAACAGAACAAGTAGGACGTTCATGAATTGTCATTAAAATATCGTTCCGCACTTTGACAATACACGCGTTCATTCCACCGTTACACCGATGGCTGACCACCGGAGCGAATCATTGAAGAAATTGTTCATTGTGGTTTTTTTTTAGTACTTCAACGGTGTGCGGTCCAGGGCACGGCCATGGTGTATCTGTGTGCGCGGCCCTCAAAAACAAGACAGCGTTCGGACATTTGAGTGTCACCAAAGTTCACCTCGAAATGTCTTGAGAAGCGTGAGGATTGATTTTGAAGAAGGAAAAATAAAGCAAAGGTCTGAGAAAATCTCTTCTGACGTTTTCTGGTGGGTAATACAGGCTGTGTAACCGGGTAAAAGACACTGCACCAGGGTCACTCACAGATGCACACCAACCAATCACATAGAGGGGAAACGCAGGAGGTGGAATGCTGCACTAAAACTTGGTTCCGAAAAGAATAAGTATTAGAACGATGACTATGACGAAGAGGATCAAAATGACCAGCATCTTTCTGTTCTTTTTCTGATACTGTTCAGCCTGCAGAGAAATGGAAAAAATGATTAAATGTTTATTCAATTGGGTTACAGTTCAGTGACTTGGCAAGTCTCTTTTGATTTACAATCCAAGTCTTTACCTTTTGCAACTGTTGTAATCCATCCTCTGTTTTTACACACGCCTGCTCCACGTTGAAGTCAATTCTGTCCAGCACTGTTCCCTTGTAGTGGAATCAGACGACATATTGTTATAATATGAAGATCGATCACATCAGATCATGGAAAAATAACGGGTCGATTACACACCTGTTCCACCACCATTCCGGCCATATCTCTGAAGATCTCGTTGAGGTCCGAGATGGACTGGACTATTTGTCTGATCTCCTTCTCGCGCTCCTCCACCATAACAGAGTTTTCTTCAACCAGCACCAGCTGATCATCTGTGAAACCCTGCATGCAAGAGGTGTGCAGAGGTTAGGCAAACCCTTTCAAACGCTCTGGTGAAGAAGAAACCTTGGTTGGTAACGTGCCACAAATGATGCTCGCCCCTGTAGGGAGGCCCAGAGTTTGCCATTTTATTTAAAGGGGTAGTTCGGCATTTTGGACATAGGACCTCATTTCCAAGTGAGTCAGGATGTTATCACTGGAGACATTTTTTAAGACATTTCATTCAGTTATTCTAGTTGGGTTAGTTGGCTGGTGCTAGGTTAGCGCAAGTCAATGGTTGCGATATCCTGCCAATAAAAACAGTCTTACCCACTCCACAGTACACCTGAGGCAAATCAATCATAACGCCAGACTATAGATGTAAATATCTGTGATGATGGAATGTTAGAAATATAACGTCTATAACTACAAATATAACTAACCCCAACATCTCCAGTGATACATAACACCCTGACTCACTTGGAAATTAGTTCCTATGTCCAAAATTCCGAACTTCGCCTTTAACAAAGTCTCTTACCCTGTCGAAGAGCGCCAACTCTGCGTCCTCCTCCAATAGAGGCCCAGAGTCGAAAAAGTGCTTCGACCTCTCCTCACGATTCTTCATACCTGGGGAACAGAATAACTATTTGATGCTGTTCTGCACAAAATAACTTGTTATACAATGGGTCGCCTGGTGATGAAATCGGGGCCCTTTAACAAGATGGAAATGAATACACCCAAGTCTGAGGGAAAGGTGACTGGCAGCAATGCACACCGTATCATTTATCTGTCACTTCTTTTTGATTAGGTGTGACTGAGGTACCCCCCCCCCCCCCGGTGGTTCCCAGGTCTCTTACGTTTCAGGTAGCTGGACTGCGTGTGCCTGAAGCCGATGGACAGGTCCTGCAGGCTCTGGGCCAGAGAGGACACCACGTTCCTCAGAAGCCTCTCCTCCTGCTCCGTGCAGTGGCCACAGCGAGCCTGCATCCCCCTCACAGCCCTTTGACACCGGTGGAACATCTGCGACAAACAAAACACCACAGAAGATGTCGAGTGAATCCACAAAAACACTGTATAAAATGATGTTTACGATTCTGCATGTTGTGTATAACGGATACGTTTTAGTCGTTTCTGGGACGAGCTCGTACAGAATCGGCACGGCGTATCTCGCCTCTGCTGTACCCAGGGCCTACCTGAGTGATCTCCTGTGTGGTGATTTCGATGGCGTGCTCCTCCTCGGTGCTGTCGTCCAGCGTGGGGCGGTTCATGTGTTTGTCGTGAAGCAGCGCCAGATCCTTCATCTTCTGACGAACCCGTGTGATTTCATATTGAATCTGGAGGAAGGAATACAATATGATGCCGCCATGTTTTCTGTCAACAGGGGGGTCTACCGCCATCGCATTCAACAGAAAACAGGCTTCATGATGATCTCTCACTGGCATGGATGCTCACACACGTAGCTCATTTAGATAAATACTGAAATGCTCGGCCATTTTGGCTATAGCGAGTCACCATTCACAGTCCTTACTTCGTCCACTCCATCGACCCATTTGGGGGGAAGCTTTTTTGTGACTCCAATGGCAGCTTCGGGATCCAGACTGATTCCTGACACCAGTGCCATGCGGTCGTCAGCCATCTTCAAAACAAACAAACCACAACCGATGTACTTACAATCACCATACGAAAGAAATATTTCATACAAGGATGAAAGCTTGTGCCAATGTGAAGCTTATTCAGTATGTAATGAAATGTCAAAGAAAGGATTTGCACCAAGCGTGAGGAGCAGTACCTCGTCCAGCTCCTAATGTGATTGGCAGATGCAGAACCGTCCCCAATCCGAGAGCAAGGAGGAAATATACAAAAGCAGTAGAAAAGAGTGAGCCCCAAAGAGTAAGCAGTGATCGGTTGCAGTATTTTTGCATGCACACACATCCATACCAACATAATACTGTACTGGGTATTATATAGCCAATAGATGGAAGACAATGTGTTGTCTTCAATGTGGTACGATATGTAGCCTACATAAAAAAGGGCATGGTAGGTTCTACCATGCACAATGAAATTAAGTAGCACATGCATTTCTTAGAAGGATTTTGGTGGCTATCAAAATGACACGTTTGTTACTTTTCTGACACACATTCTGTATGACTAGAGTATGCAGTTTAGGTTCATGAGTCTAGCCCCCCCCAACACACACACACACACACACACACAGCGTCATCTCATGTTGACAAATCATGAGGAAATTCGGCTAAACCTCTTGAGGGGTTCACCCCTGCCCCCTACAGAGCGGAGTTAGCCATACGCTCCTGGGATGACTACATTACAAAATACGGAGTACAGTACAACCTGAAGCTAACTAAATTAACTTGTTCCTACTGACTGGCTCGCTATATTAAAACAGACACACAAAGATGACAAAACGATCCAGACCACTCACCGCAGCATGGCTACGTGTACTCAGAGTACGACGGGGATCGTTTGTACTCACTTGCTCAGCCAATATCTGCCGGTTTTGGATCGAATTGTTCCGCATTAACAAGAAGGCATCGGTCAGACGCCGAGTTGCCATGACTATAGGCTTTTTGATATATATATATTTACAGGAAATTAAGCAATGCACGTATTCATTTGTCCTGTCAACAAAGAACCAGTTAGAAACCACCCAGTGATGAGCGGATGACGGACAGTTTGGGTGAAGCTAGCTTTAGCCTGCGACGCACGGCGCACAAACTCTTAGAAACGGTTTAAAAAGTGGAATAATTCCAATCGAATAGTGTCCTCCAGAAACCGAAACCACGATGAAAGATTACATAAACAAGTGTTTAATATTTCAGTCTTGAATGCTAGCTTCCTAGAGTTAGGTTATTTGTTAGGGTTAAGCTACTGACACTGGACGACGTAAACACCTGCGTTACGTCACGTAGCACTTCCGGTTCGCTTCCGGGGGAGGGATTTACACCATAATGATACTTGTATTATACAAATGTATTCATAGCATATTAATTCAATTCATTTGAGATTAGGCCTACGTGTTATTATATTTTAACACGCAGCCATTTGCCTAAACAAATAAATGTGATCAATCAGATGCTAAAGTCGTATATTAAAGATCACTGCATAATTGTATTTAATTGCAGTTTTCTTGGTTCAAACGACTGTAAACATTAAAGACCTACTTGGCAATTGTATATCATTGCATTTAAATTGTATCATATATTATTGCTTCGTGACCATGGGATTGTATTCTGTGCGTGTGTGTGTGTGTG
>JAOPJJ010000024.1:12351971-12364868 GCA_027122795.1 Enchelyopus cimbrius
TGTGTGTGTGTGTGTGTGTGTGTGTGTGTGTGTGTGTGTGTGTGTGTGTGTGTGTGTGTGTGTGTGTGTGTGAATGAGTGAGTGAAAGACCTGCATGTGTACCAACATTGCTGCTGTCGTTTCTACACGTTAGCGGCACTAACTGTAATTATGTCGCAAAAGCTCCTCCTCCTTCATCTTTAATCCCGTATATCCTTTAACACACTGCGAGGCGTTTAGACACAACACAAGTACAAGCTGCTCAACCGGCGCCTGCCATTTCTTACTATCATAAATATACATTTGACATTCAAGAGCGAGTTTGGGGGTATTGACTACTGAGGAGTGTGAGCAACAGGTGAGTGTACCACCTCAATGGAGAACTACTGAAACAGAGAAGACCTGTTTTATGTTGTTCAAACAAAGTATGTGCATTTAATAACAATGCCTGTCACTGATGGTTGAGAGACTAATCCCGTCTGATGGACGGCCTTTTAAAGGGTTGGATTTATTTTATGTTTAGTTTTAAATTGAAATTAATTGACAACGTAATGGTTCAGAGAGAGCTCACCGCTTAGCATGTGCTCTGAAAGTGAGGTTTGCAGACTTTAAATTTGACTTAATTTGAACTTATTTTTTAAATGCTTTCCAACTTCGAAAGCATTTATAAATAAGTGAAAGAATTGTACAGGTTCGTTGTTTACAACGTTGTTTACAACTTGTGTACCCCTTATAGCGCTGTATTTGAAGGATGGGCTTTATTTAGTTTTGTATGCACTACTCAAGGAATGAATACAAACCAGTTTCTATGCTGCATAGTTTGCAAACGTGCATTGGTTACTCCCAGATGTAGACTGGGAGTAAGGAAGTAACCTACTCACTTTTTCATTCAACCTAAAAAAAACAACTTGTATCTAACCCCCCCCCCCCATATAGTCAACTGGCTACAATGGCGCAGAGTGAGGATGCAGGGAGTGTAACGCCTGTGGACTTCATCCAATTACAGGAATATATGGAATGTAAGCATCTACCCCGACTGAAAAAAACCCAAAATGTTTTATTCCCATCCCCACGTGTCAACAGCCTTGAGCAAGATGTGTTTACCCCCCCCCCTCATTCCTCACATGTGTAAAATATCTGTGTAACTGCTACTAACTGTGTAACTGTTACTCTAAATACATCTGTAAAAAACGACAAATAGCAGTAACTTAGTACCGACTTGCTGTAGATGTAGAGTCATCTGATTTGAAAAAAGGCCATATATGTCTTTATTGTTGATATCATAACATTATCTTCGTTTTGAACCATATGTTCCAGTTGGCACATCTCAAAAGGCAGCTGTTGTTTGAAAACAAGTTATTGCTGAGAACCTGGAAAATGACATTCCGTTCACAGATAGTACTCTACGGGTGCAAGACGTGCTGAAGGAGTTTCATTCAGGCGATCGGCCGGACCTGCCCAAGTTCGGAGAGGTACGTTGTGGGAAGGCGGCATTGCTCTGCTAGGATGCACTCGGCTCTCATGCGTATAAGGAGCCCTGTCAAAGTCCACCTTTCTTGTCTGTGTTTTGTCCTCAGTATATCGACGCAGCAGATTTCTCCCTGTTCCTCAAGACCTATCTGGAGGAGGACAACTTCCCCGAAGACCTCTGCCAACGTCTGTTCAAATATTTTCAACATTTTGAACACGACGAGGCGGAATCCCAGAACAGAGAAGGTACACCCAGAGCTGATGATGCTCTCAGACAACAGGAGCACCCAGCAGGTGCACTCATGTTATAAGCACACTAGAAGGGGGATGCAGAGCACCCGCAGGATTAACAGGCTTTGCTCTTGAGTGCTTTAGTCTCTGGATCACACTCTATAACTCAGCTTCGCTTAGAATCAAACAATGAATGTATGCATATGCTGTATGTATGCATGTATACCAATACCTTAACATAAAGAATGAAATAACCAAAGATGACATCCCATCATTATCCTTAATGCACGCATACGAAATATTTTTAATACATTTTGTAATTATTTGTAGTTAATCAGAATTTCATTTATGTAACAGTTATGTTATGTAACCTCTCACGTGTGTCTTCATCAATCTAAATGTGCGTGAGAATTGACCTTTGACTCCAGAGAACAAAGACAATGGCCGGTTACAAAGGGATTTGCTGCAGTAGTAGGATCAAACCTGTGAGCTTAGGCTAAGATCAGAGGTCAGGGGGCGAGCCCATTCAACTTGATTACATTTTCAAATCAACAACTCAGTGTTCATCAAAATCTGAATGAACATTCGCTGTCTGCAGATTAAGCCAACTTTTCCTTGTCATTAACAACGATTGTACTAGTTAACACTGCCGCTCAATTTGATGTCCTATATTGGTGAGTTGGATTATTAATGATGTTTGTTCTCATGTTTGATGTTTTGATTTTTAGATGGGGTGTTCCTGCGCGACGTGTCCTGCTACTTCTCCATCCTGGAGGAGGGACAGCCAAGAGAGAAGCTAGAATGTAAGCATTGTCCTTTGTTTATCATCTCCTTAATAGCAACGCGTTTGATTGACATATACCTATCGTCAATAATAACTTCACTAGATGTGTCTCAACAAAGGAGAATGAATTAAAGGAATAAATTATAATCAACAAAGACCATTCAATCCCTGTCTACGCCATGAATGAGTGCAGAGAACGATGGGCGCATCACTGATGCCATTTTGTTTGTGCTCACAGTTACATTCAAGCTGTACGACAAAGATGGAAATGGACTTCTGGATAGCTCTGTGAGTAATTGATATTCTTTTTTATGTTGTTCCACGTATGCCAGCACAAAGCACTATCTAATCTCTTTGTTCTTCTTTATTTTTAGGAAGTGGATCGTATCATCACTCAAATGATGCGCGCTGCAGACTATCTGGGTTGGGAAGGGACTGAACTCAGACCAGTACGAACAAGTCCACACTATTAACTAGACCTTCAACGTAATTGTGGCGGGGGATTGTTTTGATTTCTCTTAAAATTGATACAATATGATGAGCTCTAATTGACTGACTGAAAGATAGGAATACAAAATATTCATTCATGGATGTCTCAACCATGAAATAATATTTTTTCTGTATCTCTTAATGCTGGCTGAACCTTTTTTTGTTGGTTCAGGTGCTGAAGGATCTGATGGACGCGATCGATGTGGACGGCAGTGGATCTGTCAACCTGGAGGAGTGGGTTAAAGGAGGCATGAACAACGTGCCTTTACTGGTGCTGCTGGGCCTTAAGGTAGGGAAACGATGTCATCTGTCCTACAAGCATTATTGGTAGTTTGGTATTCTGAATAACCTGTTGGTCGTTTAACTGTATATCACTTATTGGTATTCTAAAAGTATGTTCTTTATGAGAACATTTCGGAAATGACATACGTTTACAGTTTTGTCTGGCAGATTTCCAATAGTTTAGTCCATTTTGTGCTTTACTGCAGATGACGGAGAGGGATGGACAGCACAGCTGGAGGATGAAGCATTTTAACAAGCCGACATACTGTAACGTGTGTCACGGCATGCTGCTTGGCCTGGGGAAGCAAGGACTCTGCTGCACCTGTAAGATCTCATAACGGCCACTAGGGGGCAACCGTACATCTCACAGTCGTGAGGTTATGCTCTTCCACCGAAACAATATACCATGAATCCCTACACGACCATCCCTAAGGTTGTATTTGTATGCTTGAAGACACTGGTTAACAAGTATATGGTGGGCTAACACTAAATGGGGTGTGACTGTATGATTTTGTTTTACCATTTAGGCTGCAAGTACACAGTCCACAGTCAGTGTGCTAACACGACCCCTGAGCCGTGCCCTCCGACCTTCGTCAGGTCTAAGAAGGAGCTTGGAGTAAGAAGCATTATTTCTCATTCTTTATCATCCTTGCCCCCCGTTTACTTTTACTCTATAGTGTAACCATTATAATAATATATTTGTACATTTGCAAAAACAGTCCATGAAGACATTATGTGGTTGAAGTTGGTTCTCAGATAATAACCAGACACCCACAACATAACATTACTTAAATGAGCACTGGGGAGGGCATTAGTGAAAATGGGTTCCCTGCACTTGTATTTATTTAACATGCAGATTAAACCTTTGGGTCCACTTAGGGGAAGCTGTTCACTTCTAACTCAGGAGGAAATACATGTAGTACGGAAGAAGCACAGAATTTGTAAATGTACTTAATGAATGTTTGCTTTTATGGATTAATCTTTATTGCGGTTCTGGCTTTTGTCTTAATGGTTTTTGGATCCTGCAAAGTGGATTTGCTACTCCAAACACACAGTTATGCTTTGGGTAAACCAAATTGCTGGGTTGTTGCAAACTGCACAAATGGACAATTGTTATTCAGAAATCATGCAACTCACCATATATTTAGTTGCAAATTATCAGTAGCTGACTTTATTCTCTAGTTTATCTGGCAAATATCAGCGACATTTTCTTTTATTTTTACGGTCAACCCAATTTTATGAGGAGCTTCCTAAATCAAATATGTAATCATAATGATGTTATCTATCTATAAACCTTAAGCTAACCGTAGTTAGGTTTCAATCATTAGCTTCTGTGTTTCACAACGTGTACCAGGTGCCAGCCCATGACTGGGTCAGTGCGGACTGTGGCTCCAGCAAGTGCAAGGTGTGCCACAAGAAGATCAAGACCTTTGCAGGCAGCCGGTGCGTGTGGTGCCAAGAGATGGTGAGAGCACAGTGATTGTGCAATGCATGTCCATAAAGGAATTGTCATCAAAAGTTCTTGTTCATTTGCCCATATATAGACACAGCACGTGTAACATGTATTATTTATTTTCTATCCCTTCTATTTCTCTTGAAGCGTCATGATGACTGTTTGAAGTCCTGCGGGTTATCGTGTGAATGTGGATTGCTGAAAGATCACATCCTTCCCCCGTGGGCCATATATGCTTTCTCAGCGGTAATTATTATTATTAGATGAATGTATTAGTTATTAGTTATTATTATGAATACCATCCTTAATTTTGACCTTTTTGATCCTTAATGTCTAAACAAAACTCATTGAACAACAATAGCATCAAGCCATGTTCAGTTTGTCCATTCATTGATTAGCAATAGCACTCGCAGTCCAAACCATATCCTCTTGAGGGCTAACATATTATTTTACAAATACTGTGAAACTGTGTGCCAATTCCCGTTTGTTTATGTGCCTCATCCAGGACGATAATGCTTCTAATTCTTTGGAAGACACGAGTCTGTTCAACGTTACCCCTGACGGACACATCTTGCAGGTTTGTGTCTGAGTGCATAACAAATATATCTATGACTTGGAGAGGACAAAGAGTCTCACATGTGAACCTCACACGATAACACAGAGAGGTTGAGGTAGTGCAAATTGAATGGCAAGTTTACATTATACAGTATACATAAATATGTTAGGGCTGTCAAAATTAGCGCGATAATAACGAGTTAACGCAATCTTAGTTTAATGCGATTACGACAAAAACAGGTAGGAGGGGTCTCTTGGACCGTTAGTTTGCGTACTTATGTTAGTGTTGCTAGAACTGAGGAAGATGATTGAAGTTTTTCTAGTGAACATAATTAAATATAGTCTGCAAAATTCCATTTGCTTCCAGTGCAAGTTCTTGACCTTGTAGCGCAAGGAGTCAAATGCGTCTGAGATGACTCGTGTGTTGTGTCTCTAGCTTGTCCTTGTGTATAATGTCCAGAGGCAGACAGAGTAAACCGCTTCATTACTTGAGTTAAAGTACAGATGCCCCTTGCTAAATCTTACTCGAGTAAAAGTGCTACAGTCAGATGTCTAAGTAAAAGTACTGAAGTACTTGTTTTTAAAAGTACTGGAGTACCAAGAGTACATTTTCTAAATATTGCATTACTACTGCCACAGTGCTTGCATTGTTCCCAATATGAGCATGACCCACGTCACGACCAAAAGTTGGCAATTGGTTGTGGCAGATCCTGAGTGGCACTGGGCAGATCCAATAGTTTTAAACTTCAGACACCCGCCTTCCAGTGAGTTAACATGTTTCAATTGAGCGATTCCAGACCCTCTCTATAAATGAAATGAAATACGATGGTCTGTTTGGCCCAGGCTAGTTAAACACACGGTATACTCAAGAACATAAACATATGCTCAGCTTGCATATAATATATGTACTATGTAATATCAGAAAAGAAAATTCAGCTAACAATTGAATGTATGTGTGACATCTGTGTGTGTTCTGCTAGATTTTTGTGTTCTGCTAGATTTTTTTTGAGAGGGAAACAACAAATTGAGGGTTTCCGAGATTTTTCTTTTCTTCTTTAGAAGTAACGGGTACTCACGGTTATGGATAGAACTGGAGCGGTGTAAAGAGTACAATATTTGCCTCTCAAATGTACTTGAGTAAAGTCATGAGTACTCCCCAAAAATGATACTCGAGTAAAGTACAGATCCCTCAAAATTATACTTAAGTACTGTACTCAAGTAAATGTACTCCGTTACTGTCCGGCTCTGACAATGTCCTAGGCTAGAACTAAGAATTGGTCTGGAATTGTTTCTGCTTCTCACAAGAGCCTAATAAAGGCTGTATATTTATCCTGAACTGATTAACTTGAAGGATAATCACCGGAGAGATGGCTTAAAGGGAAAATGGTGATCTTTAAAAAGCCCAGCCACTGCATTTGGAGAAACTTGGTTGCTTTATAAACGGGTCCATTATGATGGCTATGCTAATGTGTGCATCTGGTAATGTGATCCACTTAGCCATTTTGAGACATTTTGTCTCAAACCAGGCCCCAATGGCTTTCTGTAGCCCTAAGATGTGAATAACAAGTATACAGGGCTCTCAAGTCTCACGTAATCGGCCTTATCATTTGAACACTGACCTTGATATAGCCAAATTTGGCAATTTGAAGGTAATTTATTGTTGCTCAGAACTGATCTGCACACTACAAAAGTGTATTTCTCAAAATGACTATACACCTGGTGAAGTTTTGCGCCTTAATGAGTGTGTTTTTTTTTTTGGTCAAAGGAATAATTATATTGCATAAATATTTGAAACAAATATCACTTTGTCTTCTTACCATGTTGGTATAGAGGGTTTGATATGTGAAATATAGCAACCAAAAAATATCTTTAAAATGTAATTAATCCTGAGTTAACTCACCAATACTATGCGATTAATTGCTTGACAGCCCTAATATATATACATACAGTATATATATATATATATATATGGCAAACAACTCATGCTTTTACAGGATAGAGTAGTATCCAGTGATGGCACCTCACAGAATTCGTTGATACGAAACGATGCACCAGAAAGAAAGTCTCAACTCATAATCTTGTTCCCCATCATCTTAACACAGTGTGGGTTTTGTGTTTTTGTTAGATTGTTCCAGTGCCAGACATCCACCCTCTGCTTGTGTTTGTTAACCCCAAGAGTGGTGGGAAGCAGGGGGAAAGGTAGGAGGTACACCAGCTGAATAGCAGTTTTTCAATTTGTTAGGGTTAGATGTTCTATATTAGATGTGGTCCACACCGTGTTAGGGCTTCCTAGTCCTAGAGTTATCAAGTGTTATTTGTGTTTTACAGAGTGATGAGGAAGTTTCAGTACCTCCTGAACCCCCGTCAAATCTACAACCTGTGTAATGGAGGACCCGCCCCTGGGTATTGTGATTCTAAATATTTTAAATGTTGTATTGAATAAATCATATTTAATTGGTTACATTTATTAATTTATTTATTTTCCCCTTTTTTGTAGACTTCATTTCTTTCGCAGTCTGCCTGACTACAGAATCTTAGTGTGTGGTGGGGATGGTACTGTAGGGTGGATTCTGGATGCTATAGGTACTGTGTGTCTGTGTCTGTGCGTTTATCTGTGTGTCTCTGTCTGCGTTTATCTGTGTGTGTCTGTGTCTATGTGCCTTCATATGTCTGTGTCTGTGTATGTGCGTTTATCTGTGCGTGTGTGTGTGTGGGTTTGTCTCCCTCCAACCTCCCTGTGTATTTACGATAATAGACCCCAACTCTTGCTCTGCTTTATTTACTCATATCTCCCTGCTGCTGCCATATCATTGCTACCAGGGGCTCGTTTTAAATTATCCAATTTACAGAACATTTTTATAGCGTCAATAAAAAGATAGCATCGATAGACGTCACGCACGATTACGAAGCTAACCGGTGAATGATGTTACTCCGTGTTTGTGCTTCCAGACAAAGCAGAGCTCCCTGTGCATCCGCATGTCGCGATCCTTCCCCTGGGGACCGGGAACGACCTGGCCCGCTGCCTCCGATGGGGAGGAGGTACGGAGGCCGCCTTGGCCCGGCCCCATCCAACTCACCTGCTAGCCAACCTCTTAGTTTGCCTCGATTTAAAGAGGAACTATGCAACTTTTTTATCTTAAATTTTAAAGGACAAGAGTTGTTGTGATGGTTCTATAACACTTCATGGGTCGATTGGTGGCTGTTTCGACTCCCCCTATCGCTTCTGGACGGAAAAAGAGAGAGTTTGCTTCTTTGGTCCGCGATGAAACCTCTACTGCTTTACAGCATTGCGGCAGTACACACCCCCAAACATGGAGCCGGCAAGCTATAAACAGAGAGTACCGAGGGGATTGTTGTATTCATCATGGATCAGTTGATCAGGCTTCGTTGAAAACAAATGGTCATGGCTAGCGTCGAAGTGGGCGGGGGGCGTTGTCAACGAGTTGTTGTAAAATATACGACAGTGTTGTAAAATATATTTTCCGAAGCTGCAGGGGGAGCTGTGTAGTGGAAAAATCCGGTGCAAACCCAGAAAACAGCAAAGAAGTGCCCAAAGTTGCATAGTGCCTTTAATCAATTTCTTGGGGGGCGAAATCTCCTTCCAGGGTACGACGGATCGGACCTGCGAGACGTCCTGAAGGATGTCACGGGCAGCGTGCTGGTGCCGATGGACCGCTGGAACGTTCAGGTCATCCCGGACGACCCCCAGGAGGAGGGGGACCCTGTTCCGTTCCCCATCATAAACAACTACTTCTCCATCGGAGTGGTGAGTTGAACCAGCGTTCGCTCGGGGCAAAATTTATGTGTTAGAGCCATTTTGGTTTTGATGAAGTGCACCTGTGTGGATTGAAGAGGGCAGCCACAGGTGAATAGGCAGAGGGGAAGCGTTACAGTTTTTGAAGTGACCGCTCTTTTTGTAATGAGAGAAAGGTTTATGTTGATCCTTAATATCATCTTTTGCTTTTCGGTGAAATAAATACCGTAAAGCCAAACGGACGATCTCTGCCTTTTATTTATGTTGGAATCAAAGGAGCGAGCGTGTTCCAAAGCCACAATCAGGGGATTCTCTCACTAAAGAAGACCCAACAGTATGAAACTAGTATCATTGACGTTCATGAACATATAGATCAATGTCGCCTGTGTTTCTACCTCCCGTCTGCCCCTTTGCAAGGATGCTTCCATCGCGCACCGCTTCCACCATATGAGGGAGAAGCACCCCCACAGGTTCAGCAGCAGGTGAGGTGACACGCGCCACGCGCTCATCGCTGGTTAACGCCATTCCCTCAGAAACCAGTTTTGGATTTCCATCGAGTGTTGTCTTTGTCGTCCCTGAAGGGTGAAGAACAAACTGTGGTATTTTGAGTTTGCCACCACCGAGACCATTTCTTCGTCTTGCAAGAATCTGAAAGATTGTCTCACCATTGAGGTATATGACGTCGACTCAAAGCAACCACTGATGATCTGTTTTCTCAATTATCCCTTCCTTTGAGTTTACATTTTTATCCTGATTGTCTTCTTTATGTCTCTCTCTCTCTCTCTCTCTCTCTCTCTCTCACACACACCTGCTCTCTCTCGCTCTCCCTTCCCCCCTCCCCCCCAGTGCTGTGGCGTGCCATTGGACCTCAGTGCTTTGTCTCTGGAGGGCATCGCCGTCCTCAACATACCCAGCATGCACGGTGGCTCCAACCTCTGGGGCGAGTCAAAGAAAGGGGACCGCGCCGGCGCCGCACAGGACAAGTCCGCGGAGGTCATAACCGACCGAGAGCTGCTCAAAACGCGCTGTCAAGGTGGGCCTCTTCCCTGATACCACTGCCCGGAAAACTCCCGGTCGACCCAGACATTCCTGTGAGCGTTTGCTCAAGGGGCCTCGCCCCAACTGAAGCTTCTCCTCTCTCCTGTGTCTCACGTTATCTGTATATGTACGGCAAAACAAACAGACCAAAGAACAGTTTTTATCCCAGAGCCATCAGTGCAATAAACAAATGCCAAACTAGATTCTAACATGAATTGTGCAATAGTAATTTTAAAACTGCTTTTACTTAAAGTATATATTTTTTTGTAGTTGTTTTATCTTATTTAATGTTATACTGGGCCTATTGCCTGTTTGTCTTCCTATGTCCTTTTGTACTTTAAGAGCACTGATGTCAGAGTTTCTACCTCAATTTCGTTGTACCTGTGCAATGACAATTCAAGATATTCTATTCCATTCCATTCCCTCCTATAGATATGAGCGACAAGCGCTTGGAGGTGCTGGGTATAGAGGGAGCCATGGAGATGGGTCAGATCTACACCGGGCTGAAGAGCGCCGGGCTCAGACTGGCGCAGACCCCTCAGATCACCATCAGGTGAAGTATCTTAGGTTGCACCGCTTAAAGGTGGGGTATGGGATTCGCAAAACTCCGGCAGATTTTGAAAATGCACAACTCAAATGGTCCTACCCTCTTTCCTCCAACGCTGACTCTGACTCAGCCCATTCCAAGAACGTTGACGCGCAATCATGCTTGAAACACAAATGCGCAAAAGCGAGCCAGGCTAGCGTAGCATACGTGAGTGACCCCTTCGTACGCGCACAAAGGGGTTACGCGCGGGGAGCGGGGGAGTGCAGTACGACCGTTTGATTAACGTATTTACTGTCCAATGTCATTCGGTGGTTTTGAAAATGATTGGCTGGAGTATTTCAAACCCTGCCCGTTCCACAGATGATTGACATGTTTAATTTCCATTTCAGTGCTTCTAACTCAGTGGCTGTAAGTGGGTTATGATAAGGATTTCAAGTCATTTTGCAAAAATTGCCAAAAAAGAGAATTCCATACCCCACCTTTAAAATGGATGTGTGTACGATCATGGTCTTGTATGAGAGGAGGTATGGCCTAATTATCTCTGTCTTGTGTTTTGTCTTTTTCTTCTCATCCCCAGGACACTCAAACCCCTCCCCATGCAGATTGATGGGGAGCCGTGGATGCAACCTATCTGTACTGTATGTATTGTTTTTTATTGTATCCTCTCTTATTATTTATTCTAATTAAAATGTTGTAGTATTATTGGTATTAGTATCATTATAAATATATGCCTTGAAATTCAATTTCATGATAACTGAACATCTCAAGGTTTTACGAGGGAAAGGTGGACATAGACATCACATATGTTTTGTTCTCATAGCATATCATGCTACTCTACTCCATATGCTTCCCAATCGGTTAGGCTTAATCTACTGCCTGTAGTGGAGTTATTTTACAGGATAGCGTTCATTCAGCTGAACTAGTTTCATAATATTTATATATAGTCATACACAGTGTAGGCTAATGTGCATGTATCTTTTTTATTTTCATTAGTATTAATACAGTTTAACTGGAATATTCCACTTTGGGAGTTAACATATTTTTGATGTATTCATCCTAGATACACATTACTCACAAGAACCAAGCGAACATGCTCATGGCTCCACCAGCAAAACACTCTGGCTTCTTCCACCTGAAGTAGAGGCGCTCTGCTTATGCTGTGAATGTAAACCGGACATTTTAATTTCAGCTTTCCTTGCACCAAAACACTTGATAGGCTCAATTTAGCTTAGTGTAAATGTATTTCCTTTTCATTTAATGTCTATTCTTATTTATGATTCGTTATTACATATTAATATAATACGATTTTTGTTATCAGTTTACCCCATGTTGTTATGCAAACACTTAGATTTGAGTAAAGTTAAAGGTACACTATGTTACATTGACACCCAATGGTTAAAATGGGTACTGCAGCATAATGTCTGTGCTGCAGGTGTATACTCTAATCATTTGCAATCTATTTATTGGTGCATATTCTAAGCTTCCTTATGACGATGTTGTTTAACGCTATCCATGTTAGCTAGATAGCTGGCTATGTTTACGCTCACACAGATATAAGCTATTGCTATGGCTATGGTTGTCTTTTTCCAAGTAATTTTTGTGATCAGGTAAAATCTGGTGCTTTTTAGTTAATTGAGTTTGTTTGCTTGCTTCCATGCTGAAGAAGGCTGGGTTTGTTTGCCAATTTCTTTCATATCTTGACACTGTCAAAGTGGGGAGTGGGCTGAGTCAACTGGGGAAATATTGAATCGAACAGGTTAAAACAAAAACATGCGTTTCATGGAAAATTTCAAAGGAGAACCAACCAAATAGCTGAACCAACTGAATGACTTCAGTTGTTGTCGGCTATTCAGTTGGTTTGGCTATATTTTGACATTGTTCTGATGACACTTAGTATATTTATGGTTTAGTATGGAGCATTTATGAATTGACTCACCTTTCAAGTAAGGCACAATGACATCAACTGGCATCTATATTCCAGGAATATACATGCTTTTTAGTCAACAGTATTGCTGTTCATCATTTATATTATCATCGTTCTTTTTGTTGTGGCTTTCCTGAGCTTAATCTAATTACATTTATTCAATATTTTGTAATTCCCTTGTGTTCCTTTGTTTTTGTTTGGCCACAGCCATCCTATTTTATTCATGATTTTATCACTCAAATGTTTTTTAGAGGCAGAGGAGGTAAATACTATATGTTGCCGTTTTAACTGTGTAGACACCATGTAAGACTTACTTTAAAACGTTAAATGTGACCGAACGTAGCCATGTGTTGTGTGCTTATTAACCCACTGAACAGATTGAGATCTGCAG
>JAOPJJ010000024.1:12375386-12386209 GCA_027122795.1 Enchelyopus cimbrius
TGTCTAGTGTTGCACTGTCAGATGCCAATTTTTGGCGTGCTGGCTGGTAGTTATTCACAGCACCTCCACGCGCACACACACACACACACACACACACACACACACACACACACACACAAACACATGTAAAAACAGACAAACACACACTGCCACACACAAGTAGAGATAGAGACAGAGAGATATTTGAGATATAATACGTGGTATCGATGAGCAAAGGAGGTTGGTGGGGGGCTTCGGAGGGCGGAGTGGTCACGAGGGTGTGGTAAAGGGGTAGCCTGGTCATGGGGGTGGGTGAGAAGGTCAAGGTCAGGGGACAGGACAGCATGCCCCCCCCCACTGGGGAGTGGGGGGGCCCTTGACTGACTTGACTGACATGGCCTTGTTATGCGGGGGTGGGGGTGGGGGGGGGACACACATCAATCACCAGTAATGAGGCACCCCCTAAAACAAATGCAGAAAGGAAATGTTTGGCATCCTCCATTTGTGAAAATCTCAACAGTGTTCCTGTCATACCTCTGTCTGCCCATCATGTGACAGGGAGGACATATGCTATAACCATTACGTGTCCGAGGGTAACTCGCCAGTCACCACTCTTACTGGTATGAGGACGGTCCAGTCGGCTCTTCTGGTAACGCGAGACCAGCGGACCTTCCAGCAGAGCCTTCACACAAGTTGCGTGTGGGGTGCATGGGGCTCTTTCATAGCCATTGTACAAGGTAAATGTTATATGGTAAATGGAGTGTATTTATAAAGCGCTTTTCTACAACAACGTTGTACTCAAAGCGCTTTACAAAGAAATACCTCACATTCACCCATTCATACACACATTCACACACTGACAGCGGGTCAAACCATGCAAGGCGACAGCCTGCATGTAGGGAACAGGTAGGGGTTAGGGTGTCTTGTTCAGGGACACCTCAACAGCTAGGAGCCGGGGGTTCGAACTGGCAACCTTCCGGTTACCCACGCTCTACCCCCTGAGCTACTGCTGCCCCTTTCAACAGGTCAAAGGGTGAAGGTCGCTAGAAGGGAACAGTTATGCAGTGTTATTATATTAAGTGTTATTATATTATTGTATTAAAAGACACACGCTCCACTGGCGAGTTTGCCCCCTGAAGACAACCTCTTCCACCCATTGAGCTGGTGCAGTGTAGAGGAGGTTGCTATCCATGTGAAGAGGATGGGTGGCTGGTGTGCTCGCCTTGGCATCAGGAATCTCGTTCTATTATTATATCAGGGCACATCTGACACATGACTGAGCCCCCCCTGAACCATACCCAAGTACGTACGGTACTCACATGATCGCAGAGTTGTTTCAGCTGAGTTCATTTGCCTGTCACCAAGAGACAAGGAGTGACCGGATATGGCATGTGTTAGAAACATTCTTAAGTTAAAGGTGTAGTCAGATGATATATAGTTTTGCGAAGTGTGTTTGAATTAGGTTATAATCCCATGAAAATATGAGCCTTTTTTTTAATATAAGGATTCTCTGAACCTCACCACTAGATGCATTTTATGATATAATTTGGCCTATATTATTGTATCTGTTTGGAGCTTTACATTTGTCAGCAATTTATAATTAATTCGTCGCCATTTATACATTTTGTATTTTTTCTGAATTTATTTCATTTTAGTTTCATTCCCTTGTTTTTATTTCCTTTAACAATTCTGAGCTTCTATTTTGACACGTCACATTTGAGCTTTTACTTTGAAGACGACGGGTGCGAATCCATGTGTTTGGGAAGTTCAAGAGATCTGACAGTTGCGTTTCTAATCTCATGTTGGTTCACTGTACTGCCTATCTGGAAGTCTTGCCCGAGTATCTCGTAAGTTCCTGCATTAAATATTGTTGGGTTGTGGGGCATTGTTTGACAACTGCTGCTCGAATTATAGAGAAGTGACAATAGCAATACTTATTGCGTACACATAGGCTGTATACTATATAAAATCACTCAAACATTACTACAACTGCTAGAAATAGAAAACACTTCAAGACCTATCATAAGAACGCAAGCTCATGTTCAGGGTATGGTTTGCTTACAGTATTGGCACATGTTATTACGCAGTATAGGCTATGCTTGTACAAAGTGTGCCAACCTTTTTTACTTTGTCACAATATAAACACATCCCCTTAAATGAATGAACATCATATATGTCAATACAACTATAGATCATTTGTTGAATGACGAGACCACAAGCAAACATTCATGTTCCAATTGCTGAGGACAAAGTAAGACAGCACTCCATTTTTGGTGAGTTCCCTCTTTGCTCCAAAGAACTTTCGTTTCCTTGTTTGGAGCTTACTTCCTCATGCTTCACCTTTTCTTATAGATCATGCAAATTTCTTTTAAACGCTTCTCTTTTTTTTTTTTTTTACATATCCAACTTGTGCAATGGGTGTAGTGCAATGGGGTTTAAAAAACAAACAATAACATTATTATAACAACAAAGTGTCTAAGAAATTTGTAATTTAAGTGTCTTCGCAGATTTGTTAATGCAATGTTTTTTTAGAAGCAGAATCCTGTGGAGATGGAAGAGGCATACGATAACCTCTACAGGGAGTTTGTTCACCTCAGAACAATATGCCTACGACAAGCAGCCCTGTTGCAGAAACTTTCAAGGGAGCTTAACAAGCAGCAGGGTTCAAATGGTAAATCAATCCATGCAACAGCTGAAACTATAAAAAGCAAATATGTGTAGCCACTTCCTATGGCTTACAATGACAATTATTTGGGAACCGAAAGTTTGACTTGTCTTGTAGGGTACTCGGATAAAGACGGGAGCTTTGGCGATGTGGTGTCTACCGTGGTTCAGTCGGGGGGCACTGCCCAAACCCAGGACACTATTCCCCCGCTAGTAGCGACCAATCAACACGCCGCACCACGGACCAGCGAGGGCCGTCCCCTCGCCGCAGGTTTGACCTCCTTCTCTGCGCTCCTGGTTGAAGATATGGGGAAACTTGGTCTGAATGTGCCCAATCAAAGACAAACCGACACAGCAGACAGACGAGAAACCCTCCCACCCGCGTCTCCAGCGTCCAGGTCCCCTAGTTCCTATGAAGCGCATCCGAGAGGAGACGCAAGAGTAACGCAGCCGTATGGGGTAGGAATCCTCCTGTTATCTTTTTGAGCTTGGATCTTCTCACTTTCCGGTGGGGCTGTATGGTCTGGTGATTCGGGTATTACCAGCCGAAAGGTTCTCCGTTCAAGGCCCCGTCGCCGCAGTCTTCCTGTAGGCTTACATGAGCAGGAAGCAAAGATCTGATCTGTCCATGAATTACTTGATGAACAGGAAGAAGATCTGGAATATCATAAGTCCGTTGTTTCCTGGTGTTGTGTGTGTCTTACGTGCGGTGCTCTCTGCCTCTCAGACTGCCCGTTACACCCTGCTCCTGGACAGCGACCGGCTGATCAACGGCAGCGGGGACTTCATGTCTGAGATGGAGCTGCAGTCCCAGGTGTGCGAGTTCTGCTACGCCACCTTCCCCGGAAACACTGCCACCCGGGGGGAGTTCCTGCGACACCTCCACACTCACATCACCTAGCGAACCCAAACCTCCATCCTGCTCTGTGATGGAACCCTTAAAGAGAGATGACCTTCTTTGCTGCGTTTGTACATTAAGAAATACCTAGCTCGATCGTGCAGCTCAAATAGTTGTTTTTTTCGTTCTGGGTTAATTGTTTTTCCAAATAACTATAAAAAGCATACCAAAAAAAAAATACATTTATAATATGCATTGAAAGTTTAGACTACACAACAAGTGTATTCAAGTGTGTATCGAATTAATTTGCCTCGGTTTATATTTTTTGTCTGTGCACTAAAAAGTGCTAAATATTTTTTCACTTCTGCTTTGGTTTTGCAAACACTGACTGGTGAGATTGGGTTTCAACCATATTTCACTCTCAAATCTGTTTACGGTTTTATATGTGAAGTTTTTCAATTGTATTTCCTTTTTTCTTTTTCCAGTTCCTGTAGTGTAATTAAATGACCCTGAAACGATTAACACGGAACATCAATCCAAAAACAAATCCCCCAAAACGTTCTCGTTAGCATTCTGTTTAAAGACTGCCATGCAGAATTTTGTCCCAAAAATGTTGTTGCCTACCCAACAGAGGAGGGCTATGTGTGAAATAACGCTGAGTGGATCGGAGTGCTGACATCACTACTAAAGGTGAGTCATGCGAGCCTCGTCTGTAGAGAACCAACTGTTCTGCACGGATATGGAAAGAAAGAAAACGCAAAACAAGACGGTGTTACTGCCTGTGTGACGCAAGCTATAAATTACTAACACACCATCAGTTATAGAAAATGTTATTATGCAATCCCTAATAAAACAACATGAAAATGTGACTGAAAATACCAAAAACAAACATTCTTAATCAAACAATAAAATAACGTTTATTGAGATTTAATAAAATAAATAATCTGTTTTCCAACATGAGGGTGGTGATAATGGTGACAGAGTACCTGCAGTTAAATGGCATCCTATACATCACTTTCCTCTTACCATGTAGCCTAAATACCATGTAGATATAATAGACTATGCATTTCCAAACATCAGCCTTCCCACTATTTCAATAAATATGACAGAAAACAACAAAACATTAGCATATTCATATCTAATGTAGTGAAGGGTCATTTGTGGCGGAAATTAAGCACCGTTTGATCATCATTTGACCCCAAGTTGAGTGTGTGTGTGGGATTGTTCATCGTCATTTAATGTTGTTTTGATGGGGTTTTCGATCTAAGAGGAAACCTTGAGGATGATTACGTTTGTGTCATGGAGTCGCCATTCAAAGGCCGCTCACTCAAACATCCACATCCCCTGCTGGTAAACACTATGCTGGACATGTTGGTATCCACTCCCTGTGGTTTGAGAATATTGAAGCTTGTAGGAGCAGAACCCTGCGGGTGAGTGGGAGGAGAGTGGGGGTGTGAGTGGGAGGAGAGTGGGGGTGTGAGTGGGTGGTCTTCTGGGTTAGTGGGGGTGACTTGCTGACATAGGCAAATCTCTGCTATCTGGAAATGTTCCTACCGAACATCTTATGAAAACGATTTTCCTTTGCAAGATTACAAAATGGATAGATGCGTCATAGGACCACAGTTATGAGCACACCGGTGATATTCAGGTGAAATGAAAGCTCATTCAATAACTAATTTCTTCAGTAGATAAATATGGCCCCATCATTTTCTGAATCGTTTTACAGTTGTATCATAGTCCTATTTTAACAGCCTGTGTATCAAAGACACATACAAAATGTTTGCGAAGTAGGCTAATGATAATTTTTTTTAATATAATTGACTGGCTTAAATTGTAGGTTGTTCATGATTTGTTTCGAGGGACACAAAAGTGGAAATAGTGTGACTATACACATTACTTTACACTTTGGAATCACACACATATTGTCTCAGTACTTAAATAACTAAGGCGTATTTCATCTGCATGGAATTTCTCTATAACATTGTAAATCATCTCAGGGTTTATGCGTTGATGTGAAATCCACAAGATAGCAGACAACGGCTACTACGGTATATAGTCCATGTTGAATGACTTCTATTGTTTTAGCAAATATCTCAGAAGCTCACCCTTGCTCTCTAATATCTACATTGCATTACAACATCAACTCTTCCTATCACAATTGAAATCGTACATTTGTGTATGCTTTTGTTTGGTTAGAGGGCAGCAGAGGACAACTTTTCAATTATTGTACGTTTGAAGATTGGCCATTTTTTCTCGACATGTAGGCTAACTCTGGCCCGCTGGCTCAGTGATCCCATCCAATTCACGACAGACTAATGCCAATTCTAAATAGCCTACCACCATGACTTGTTCGTTAAACGCGTCTCTGGGCACCCGTGGCCTCATATAACATAGCCCGACTTACCATCTCAATGCTGAGTGGCCATCAATCCAGACAGGTATTTGGTGTTTATAATATGGATTCCTTTTCGCATCCCCATAACGGAATTTTTTTTGTCACTCGTGAAGTAATTGGTGTGAGGACTTAAACCTGCTCAGTTACAGTCCATATGGTACATAATGTTTTGGAGTGGAGATGGAGGGTCTGTACATAACATGTAGTTTACCCCTGTGGGGATATTTCATTTCCCTCTGTGGTCAAAACCCTCCTTTGTGATGACGGGGCTCCTGCTCCTACAGGCTATTGCATTCCCCCTCTCTTCTTTACTCTGGAAATCTGGGGGGAAAACAAAAAACAAAAGCAACTGAGTTAACTTCCTGTCTGTGATAGGACTATTTATCAAGGTAGACAAGGACTCAGGCAACAGTTTATGGTAAATTAGGCAGAGGTTAGAGGTATGTGAAGTATAAATTGTCACGACAAGGCAATGCAGTGTTCATGGTGCATTGACTCAAGACTCCATCTCCTGCTTTCAGTGTTTTCTTGTCAGACTGCTGGTGTGTTTGCCAGTGGTGTATAGCATCAGAACAAACAACTGAACATCAACACAAATGTCCGGTAATATTATGTATATATTATATGTTCCGGAAGATGAATTCTGAAAGATTACAGCACATCTGAGAGGCAGTAAGCAGCCTCCAACAACCACGACGGGTGAGATAAACAACGAGACAAAGTGAGGGAGACCAACGTCAGAGATGAAACATATGTCATTTTTATTATTTCCACACTTTACTCCGAGGGGGATGTGTGTGTGTGCGATGTATAAAAAAGGACTGTGCCATTTCCCTGCCCACAAGTTTTTATTTTTGAACACTGTCGCTTGGTGAGTCAATGCAACGCCCCTCAAATTACCGCCCACTCCTTCGCCCCCACGCCCAACCGCTCCCGCCCTCCCGCCCACGCGCACAGAGCTCTGACGTCAGACGCTGCTGCTGATGCTGGGAGGGGGGGGGGGGGGAGGAGTGAGGTCTGAACGCCCACAGAGTACTTCCTATCCCCACCTCCTCCTCCACACGTCTTTTGTTTGCTTCTTGCTGCTTTTCTTTCCCTCCGTTTTCCCGCTGCCTCAGCCCAGCAACACTGAGCCCTGCTGCATCTCTCCCATCCCTCGGATGAATACCACCGTGGGGAAAACACTGTGAATAATAACAACTTTTTTTGGGGGGGATAGGACGACGGTGACGTTGTGTTAGATTCTAGCACATGACAGTGTTACACATTTGTCTTTGTCATCTCGTCCTCTCTGTCGCTCCCCCTCTTTTCACTCTGTCTCTCCCTCTCTCTCTCTCGTCGTCTCCTTCTGTTTCCCCTCCTAACTGCAATCCTCTCTAATTTGCAGTCTAGTGAAGTTCAGCTGTGCATAGTGGGAGGCGTCACCTTAGAGATTATATGACTCACTGTTGTTCAAACTGTAGATCCATAAAACATTCATTGTTTGGGGATCTCTGTCTGCGTCGTTCGGCTCCTCGAATAAATTCCTAATTTCTTTCACTTTACATTAAAAAAACCAAACATGGGGCTCAGTGAAAAAAAAAAGAAAATAGAAAGGTCACGTGTAAAAATAGCCTGATCTAACGTCGGTGGAGAAATAATGGTGAGGAAAATATTGTTGAACTGTCATATTGAAAATTCACCTGTTGAATGAGTCCCTCCTGACCCTAGGCTGATCCTGCCATCTCGGCCATGTGACACCATCCTAGCCAATCGCAGCCCTTCATCCATAAGTGTTTGCTGTATGAGATGGCGACTCCAGTTGACCGGGTTAGAAGTGTCTGTTGGAGGGGGTGGGGAAGAGGGCAGGGGGATGGAGATTGGTTGCACTGTAACCAATTATGTCTAGTTGGAAAGACAGATGTGTATGTGTGTGGGTGTGTGCTGCGTGGGTATCCCTCTACAGCGGTAACCCTTCTTTCTTTTTTTTTTACGATAATCAGTGGTTTTATACAATCAGACATTGACATTTAAAGAAACATGAAACATGTCAGGGGATGACAGATGATCTGTAGAAGGGGGACAGAGGTTCAAGATAAAGGAAAACGTGTCAAAACTGCCCAAAGAGCCAAAAAAAGGGAAAGACTTGATGTGATCGACTGATCTGGAGAGACTACCTTGGGATACCGTGTCCAGGCTCTCAGTAGACACGCTGTCGTCCTCCGCCCTCTGGGTCGTAACCTCTGACCCCTCTGCCCCAACCAGCGAAGACACGCTTTCTGGCACAATGACCTGCAGATCATCATATCGCACAACAGGAACATGATTTCTCATGAACAGTTTAACTGTGTCGCTTGCGGATGGACTTTGAGATGATCGGTCCAATGATGTGGTAGCCACATCCACCCATTCATACATTCATCGTTTTAACCCACGCCATCAAACCAAACCAATTGGCCAGTAGTTATTGTGCTTTGATAACTTACCTCATGTTTCACCCTCTTATGCGATAGGAAATTATTGTCATCTGTAATTGTCCTTTGAACAGAATAAAAAAATAAGATGAGATAAATATAATAAAAACTCAAATAAAGCCCAGATCGCCTGCAAATTGGTGGATTGTACGAAATGAAAGAAATCTACTTTTCAAAAAGGACATTTCTTTTTTGGAAAAGTACATTTTCTTTTCTTCAGAGCTCGATCAATCCAGTTAAACTTTTGTTGAAATTCAACAACAGGAATCTTACCGAGCGTGTTTTAATGTTGATGTGTAGGCACACTTCCTTGCCACCTGCCGAGCCAAAGAAAAGAGTTCGACACGTCTCAGCAAAAGGGCATTGTCTCTCATACAGAACTGGGCAGCGGCTTCATTGATGATCAACTGAGGGGAGAGAAGACTAAGTAAAGGGAGCCGTCTTTAAATAAGAGTTACAAATACAATGCAGCCCTAACCCACCGGTCAAATGAATACGTATACATGTAACGAATGTAACGTAGGGATACCAATCTACAAGCTGTGCGCCACCTGAACAGGCACTATGCACTTTATGGTCTTCCTCACTTAGCACATTTTGCACTATTGTACTTTACAGCTGCAATTCTCTGTGAACCATGCATTGTGTGTTTTTGTTTTTTTTAATTTAATTTTTTTTAATTTTTTTATGTGCGTAGTGTTGTACTCTTTGTTATTTATGTGCCGTTCTGGGCTTGTCTTGTTATGTTGTGTTGTTGCTGTTGCTGTGTGATACATGCGAGCATACCAAAACACATTCCTATCAACTGTATTTTGTTATATTGTTGAAATAGCTATGATAAACCTGAACTTAAAGAAGAGGTCCAGTGCATTATGAGACTCGAATCATTGATCGGATGCCCTCACCTCGTGATGCGTGAGTTGCTTGCCTTCCCTCCGCTTTGAGTCAAACCTTCCGTAGATCAGGCTGTACTTGCGGATCTCCTCTTCCTTGTTCCCGTCGTGCGGCGCCATCTTGAATATGTGCCCCACGGTTTTAGCCATCTTCTTGTTCATCCTCAGCAGGCTCTTCACCTCCCCGGGCTCCGACCTGGGTAGCGTCCTCAGGAGGCGCTCCACGCTCTCCCCAACCGCCCTGGCCGTCTCCCCGTCCAGCTGGCCCCCGGGCCAGGCCGAGAGGGTCCCTGTGGGGAAGGACGAGGAAGACCCCGGGGGCGTGGAGGGCCCCGCCGGGCAGGACGGGTGCAGCGGCGGGCTGGGGGAGCCGTCCTCCGCCGCGCAGTTCCCATCCGGATCGGGGTTCAGCCAGTGGTGGTCCATGGGGGACAGTTTGTCCCTGTAGTGTCCGTCGGGGGGCTGGGGGGAGGCCTGGGAGCAGGGGCTCCTGGGGCTGCCGCCGTGCAGCGGTGTGAGACACGCCCGGTCCTCCCTCTCGCAGGGCGAGCCCGGCTGTCCGTTGCAGGCCGACTTCCGGGGCCCCCCGGCCGGCCCGGTGGCGGCGGCGCCCGCTCCCTCCACCTTGAACAGCGGGATGCCGCTGTGAGCCACGTTGGAGACGGGCTGGTTGAAGAGCGCGGGGTTGGCCGCCCAGTCACGGAGCGCCTTCTGTAGCCTACGCACATGCAGCGGCTTGGTGGCCATGCCAACTAATGCCATGATCTCCAAGAATTCTTCCTCTGCCGCCTCACAGAGCTGCTGAACGTCATCGCCTCCCTGCTGGATGAAGGTGTCGTAATAGGCCAGTAAGTTGGCCCGCTGCAGCACCCGATAGAGCTGCAACTCCCCTAGTGTGCGTGGCAGAGACATGGCGCCGTACCTTCAAGTGATAGGGAGACACGGGGAGGGAGAGGAAAGAGACACTAGGATGAAACAACGAGTCACGTGTCGTATTCATGACAAGGAAACCAACGTGGTTATCTGATCTGTGTATTTCATTGACTTTGTAGTGGTGGAGTTCAACGTGTCAGTATACAACGATTGGTCAGAGAGTCATCACTAAAAAACTATGACCAACTTTAATGCCAATAATAATTACCTTAGAGTCAACGCAATATCTCTTCACTCATTGAACTACCATGTTTTTCTAGTGGACAACCCTTGTAATCATTACTTACTGGAAATAGTACACACACACACACACACCTCATTACCCCATCACCCCTCATTTCTCAATCACTTATGTGTGATCGAGCATGGCGCAAGTGAAGAATTGGAAAAGTGTGACTGGTAGGATATTTACTGCTGTGGCATCACTACTACATACAGGAGGGACGGTTGTCCTATAAATGCAAGGTAAGCATGTTTACATTTTCTGATAAAATGGCTGTCAATGCTATTACATATATTACTGCAATAGCAGTAATAGGTGTTCAAATAATTCACTGCATTCAATTTAGTGATATTGCGTGCTTGCCTGTCTGCATGCGTGTGTGTGTGTGTGTGTGTGTGTGTGTGTGTGTGTGTGTGTGTGTGTGTGTGTGTGTGTGTGTGTGTGT
>JAOPJJ010000024.1:12402843-12420487 GCA_027122795.1 Enchelyopus cimbrius
CACACACACACACACACACACACACACACACACACACACACACACACACACACACACACACACACACACACACACGTGAAGGTAATAAGGATTCAAGCAGTTAATTTTAGATGAAAACCAAGTCAATCCTGTCAAATCGGCTGTATTTCTTGAAGATTGGTGTACCTGACCCAATGGCTCAGAACACGCACACACAGACAGACAGACACACGCACAAACACACAGAAACATGATACCCATAGAGATTCATATTTAGGAGTAGGCCTAAGTGGTTTCCACCATGCATAACCACAAGCTTCCATTAGACCCCACAGGATCAGTGTTGGGAATGAGGAGACTGCAGGCTCACTCTTGTTGTGAAGCAGCCGTACTGCCAGTGCTTCAGTTAGCTTCAGTCACTGCATTCATTCTCAGGTTTGACAAAAAAACAGCATCTCCAAATGCAGGTAAACCAATCTGTATTTTGTATTATATCAATTGTGATTTGTTGTATTTTTAACCAGCTCATATTTTCTCATATGTAAATTCGTTTTTCTTTAAGTCTGATTCAGAAAATCTAATTGTCTCTTAACTGCTTTAGAAAATGAAAAATACAGTAGGTTGTGATATAGATAAACAGATTTTATTTAGCAAAATATAACAATTATATATGTATTATGTGTATTATATAGTTATAGTATATTATATAGTATATTTGTATATTATATATTAGTTAACTAGTTGAATTCGACTAACAGTTTGACTTATCTCATGTCACATGCAAATTGCTCATCCAGTTGTACAACTTGCATGTGCAATCAGGATGTTTGGATGGTTCATATAAGGTGTGTTTATGCAGAGTCCTCGTCCCAGCATAAGTGACATGGAGCAGGCTATCGTTGACATTATCACAGTGTTTCACAAGTACTCTGGGAACAAGAGCAAGCTGAAAAAAATAGAGCTCAAACAACTCATCAATAACGAAATGGGCCACTTCATAATGGTAAGCCAAATCTACCTGTGTGTATTCACTTTGTGAATGTATGTTTATTCCTCATCTGGTTCACTGTAGAAATGTAATGTGTAGCTGAATAACACTTATTTTATTTATATTTTCTTTTGTTCAACAGAAAATCGAAGAGAACGACACTCTGGACACACTATTTGCAGACCTCGATCAAAATGGGGATCTGGAAATCGACTTCCAAGAGTTTATTTCCCTAATCGCCATGGTTACCTCAGCATGTCATGACCTTATACCAATTTGAATGCCCCTCAATGCCTTAATACAGCCGTTACACTGTTAACAATGCCTGCAATGCCTTTGGTTTGTGGACTGACTGATCTAATAAGAAATTCAGTTATATCATCAAACATCATTGAATAAGCATGTAGTAAGTGTCTTAGAAATGCTAGTATGGCTGTAGTGTATAAATATATAATAGTATTCAATGTTCTTCAGTGTTATTCATTTGATTTACAATTAACATTGGCTCTCAGGTTTAATGTGAATACATTCCCAGAGTTTGATTCATGAAATGTCCAACTTTCTTTTTTTTTCAAGATTCAAGATTCATGATCTTGAATCTTGAATCTTTCTTTTGGTTTATCTTCTTAGGTGATATTCAATGAAATGCAGAACTTTCTTCCAGGCATCTTTCTGGGCAGCCGCATGGGGTGCAGGTGTCCCCCCCCACATTGCATATACTACAAAACAGCAAATATAAGAGTTAATAAAGCATTCCTCCTTCAGAATGCTCTCCTTTTATAGTTGGTATAAATGCATCAGTCCAGATTAAATGTACACTTTTGAAGCAAAACAAATGGAATAACAAAACCGCATACCTTTTGTTGGTTTTACAGACCAAAGGGCAGTTCTTGTGTTCGGAGAGTATGGCGGTTCTATCAGATGACCAGCCTCAGGGTACGACAAACGACTTAACAGTTGAGCTTTTCCTGCTGCTGTCAGGACCTCCTCAATCTCAATGAGTGACACAACGTGATTGTGATAAGAACTCAACACTTTGTATCAAGGGAGCATGAAGTTAATCTTGATACACGTTTGTTTACCTCATTACATGTCTCCACACTCGCACAGCTCTGGTCATCTTCACCCACAATGTATAATAAAGGGCATTCCAACATTTCTAGCTGAAAGAAAATAAACACGATGAGCATGACTGACCCAATCCCACCTGTGCGTCAGTGTGTGCACGTGGAGTCAAATAATTACCTTTACTTTCTTCTCTTTGGGAATATTAGAAGGCAAGGTCATATATCTAACATCTAAGAAGCCATGTTCATTCACCAGCCACGGGTCACTAAATAAAACATCAGCAAAACACAAGTATTTGTAATTCAGACTTCAGAATATTGAAACACTACATGCAAGTAGTTGATGTCAAAACACTGGTATTGAAGTTGTATATGCTTATACTCCAAAATTATATATATATATATATGTGTGTATTTATACTTTCCAGGCTGTTCTTTTTCACCGCTCAGTGGTCCATTGATAGCAACCACACACTTTGGCTGAGAGGGAATAAAATATGATTATTTTGATCAACATCATATATTACATTTGTATGAAATCATCTTACTTTGATTCCAATATTAGTGGCCATTCGTAGGACAATGTAGACTCCATATGAGAGCCCAACGAGGCCAATTCTCTCCCTACAGATTTCCGGGTGTTCTTCAAGAAGTTTGTACGCTGACTGCCAGTACACGACACAGGGTAACAGAAGGAACAGGTCAGCTTTGGCAGAACAACATTGAGCTACACCACCAACATACTGCAGAGAGTAACTAACATGTTAACTTTCTTTTACCCGGAAGTAATCATCCCCAACATTTATTTGATTAGATGGGCCAGGGATGTCCTTGTGTTTATAGAAGGCAAGAGCAAAGCTTGCGATGCCGTTAGATGCCAGCAATGCTGCGCGGTACTCTTGCAACCCTCCTCTCAGTCCCCAGATGTCAACCACAGCAGGGAAGGGCCCCGGGCCTGGGTGGGACAGAGGCGGCCCGGTCAGTAACCATACCGCACTGTTGATCAAACCATCTTCAATATTGTCACATTTCAGCCAGGCATTCCTATTATACTCGATCAAAATAATTAATTTAGCTCTATATCTTAGCTGAGATCAACAGCAAATAAATTAAGTTAATAGCAAAATATAAAATTGAATATAAAATATATATTATAGAAACTTGCATTTGTACAACAAAAAATTGCAAATTTCCCAAAACGGTTGCTTTATTTTCCGCTTACCTGAGGGTAAGAATAGCGTTCCCACTACTCCATTCTGGCGGATCTCCACCCTCCTCAGGTGTGGCGCCATGTACCATCTCTCCACAGTAGAGGCGGCCAGACGCCCGGCCTGCATCCCGTCCTTTGAAGAACACTGGGCAGAGGACACGTGCCCCTCCCACAGGGACAGCTGCACCACATAAGGGCTCTCCATGTTGGACTTCGCCAGCCTGTGTGGAGTGGACAGTACGGAGTACAGGGGTTTAAGGTGTTCACTGGGGTTTAATGTGTTCACATCATGAACTACACAGGTGACCTCCATACCTCAAACCCTCTCTTGCAAAAGGTGCAGCCTGCATTGCCCAGAATAGACCCATTGGTTCACAGCCAACATAGGACCCCCCCACAGAGTGATCCGTGGTCACTGTTGTAAGGAAGAACAGGTACTTATGGTTGATCAACATGTGTCTTACATTTTGTATAGTTTTTGATACACATTATGTAACAATCCTTGGGACTTACAGTTGATAACCCCATTCTCATCGGTGTTATAGTGGGAGAAGGCCTCCCACTGGTCGCCTTCGTCACTGTACATATGCGCACTGACGGTCACCGGCCAGTGTGGGGGCAGGAAACGCCCCTGGATGCTGATTTGCTCGTCGATGAGAGAGCGTGCTGGTCGTGCTGTTAACAATGGTGCCAGCGGGAAATGGCTTCCCCAACGCACAGCTTCTTGGGCCAGAGGAACATCACGTCAAGATGAGACTCGTCGAGGCTTGACCCTTGCCCCGGCTCACCAATGTTACACAACGAAGATATTTTTTCTCGTTGTTGTGTAACATTGGTGAAAACCTTTCATGTAATAATGCAAAACCCCCAAACCAATACAAAAGGCCAATGGGAAAATGTTTACAATGTTTTTTTTACAAATTTGAGATGATGAGGTAAGAGTCAATAAAATAGGATACCAACTTACCTAACGAACGTGGCATGCATGTTACATTTCGGAAAGCGCTGAATGTGTTTCGCAGTAGGGATGTCACTGAATGGGCTTTCAGCATTATGGATATGGAAGAGTTCACTCTGGAAAAATACACATTTGACAAGACCTGTTGTTATGAACTGCATGTTTTTAATCTTGTGTCTAAAATTGTAGAGATCACCGGTCTAACTCCTCTTTTCCCTGCTCCATTTCAGATGAAGATAGTTTTTTATGTATTTATTAGTATAGAATAAATATGAGTAGCCTATATATATGACTATCAGGTTATATATAGGCTACTATTACCGTACAAAAATAGATGCATACAACAGAGCTGCATGTTCTCAAAGGAAGAGAGAACAAAAACACAAATTCTTACCTTTGCTGTTAACAAAATAAAGCACTTGAATTGCAAAGTTCTGTTCACAAATAAAAATCAACCACACACAGCACGAGTAAAGGCACAAATCCTCTACAAGACCAACTGGTTTGCAAACAATTTAGAGCTGAAAATGAGAAAGCAGAAGAGCTCGTGTGTACTGCTTCATATCTGGGGCCCCACAATGGGCAATCAGTAACCAGGATGGGCTCACATTCTCACAATACACATTATCATACAGTGGGAAAGTTGGTGATAACTTGATGATCAATCATTTATTGGTTAAAACATAAAATGATCATTTACATACAAACATGTCACGTTCAGTTGAGTTCAGTCGAGTTCAGACCCATAGTTTGTTTCGAACTGTGTATATGTAGCGTAATATGGCCTACTATTTCTAGTCACTTGTTGGAATCACTGGTTTTGTATTGAAAGCAAATGCAGTCAAATAGTTAGAATATATCGATCATGTAAAGTGAACCACATATTTCGCCCAGTAAAAGATTGTTTTATCGGCTTTAAATTCTCAGTGCTCCAGGTCAAGACCACCTTTGTTTGCAGACCAGTGAGCTCAACGATTATGATTACTTTTCATAATTGAATCAGCTGTGAATTATTATTTATTTATTGTTTTATACATATTATTATTCAGTTAGTTATAACCTTTCTCTACATACACACATTTACATGTATCTATTTATCTATCTATCTATATTTTTCTATGTAATATCGGGGATATTTCGTGACGTCAGTTTCCGAGTATCTTTCAAAGTAAAAGCTCTGTCCGTCTTAAAGAGTATACAATGATCCTGATGGAAGAATTTTATTTAGAAAATTATTGTAACTGGTGGTTTTCCGGTTCCATTATTTCGACCTAGCTTACTTGTTGGTTTTAGGTTTGTACATGACACGGGTAACTAAATATATGTAGACGTGTCACTGGTAGTTGGTTTATTCAGATGGTTTATTTTTCGTTTTGTGGTGTTTGGATGAAGGTTCTCGCACACTCACGGTTCAACAATTGTCTGGTTTTGGGGCGAAGGACGGGTTTGCTGTCAACGAACTCCAATGAAGTTGCCTCAATCAAATTAAATGTAAAACAAACTATGTTGTGTACCGCAGCGTTCGTAATATTTGATCAGTCTAGTTTTTTCAGAAGGGTTATGCATCTGTGTCTTCGTATTCTCGATCGCTACTATATGTAACTTTGTAGCCACGACCTGTTCACAATCAAAACAGACTGCCTTCTGACACATATTTGCTATTTCATTTTTTGATTATTTGAATGTATGCACAACGTTAGATCGTTTCCAATTGCATCACCGTTGTTGTGTGTCAAGTTGTTGTTGCTTTGGGTCCCATCTCCGGATTATTGTTGAGAGTTTCAGTCAGAGCCATCTGCCTATGCCGTTTTATAGAATTTCAGATGACCTGTCGTTTGCTTTATGTTTTAAGGTTCTGAAGTCACACTCCACCGCACTGCCATCTTTGAGAAGATCCCTGAGTTTGCAGGGCAATGGCCAGCCATTTCAGAAGCTACATCTGGGACCCAGTCCTTATTATTTCTCAAATTGTACTGATGCAGTGCATCTACTACAGCTTCTTGGGACTGTGGATGGCAGGGGTGGACAGCCTTGTGCAGATAAACCGCTCTCTGGACCAAATATTTAGCTATCAAGTAAGTCCCACTCTTAAACATGTGTGTAATCGCATAGCATCCCATGCCATGTCCATTTACAAACCCAAACTAGTGACACAGTCTAAAATCATGCCTTTCTACTTGCAGGTCCTCGAATTCGCAACGATACAAGGCAGACTTTCAATGATGGCCTTCGTATTGAATTCTCTTACATGGTAAGATATTGGTTGATCCTTAGTGGCTCTTTAAGGCTTCCATCATATCCCAGCAAGACCCATTGAGAACCCATTGCCAGTAAGCTAAACCACTGGATGTGGTTCCATACGGGACCATCTTCTCAGCAGTTCTTCAGTGCGAATGAGTCGGCTTCCTGGACCATGGTCAGGGACCTAGATTCAGCCCACCTCCTCTCAACATTGCTTGACTCATTCGTTATAAATTTATAATCACGCTTAAACTTTCAAATTCAATTTGCCATTTATCAAACTGTATTCCTGTATGCTGTTTGGTACTGTGGTTTTATTGTCAGTTAGCCGTAAACTCTGAGAAAACATTGTAGGAAGGCTGACCTATTATTTTGCAGAGAAATGCATAATCTGAGTACGGCAAACATGAAGTGCCGGCAAATCATTGGAAACCAGTTTGTTATTTTGTTACTGCTAAAGTGGATGCACGTTGCTATGTTGAACAGGGTTGCTGATATAGTATTTTGCAAATGGGATTTTGCACATATGATATGCTGTGGGTTATACATCTCACTCATAGCACATGTATGATTTGAACGTTACATCACTGCATGTTTATCCTAACTTTTCTATCCCTTACATGTTCCCATGCAGTGCCCTCGGCATGTGGTTTTTCATCCGCCGAGGGAAGCAGTGCCTGGACTTTACAGTCACGGTCCACTTCTTCCACATGATAGGCTGCTGGATCTACAATGCCCACCTTCCAGCTGCTCTGTCCTGGTGGCTGGTCAACATCGCCTGCATGGCTTTGATGGCTGTGATCGGGGAGTACCTCTGCATGCGGACGGAGCTCCGGGCGATCCCTGTCAACACGGGACCCAAATCCAACCTTTGACTCATTGATGGTGCCCTGCGATGCACTTGTGCATGCCAGTGGCCAGGACAGTTGGCTTCGGCAGTTTGGTGAGTGAGGGTTTTGGACTCAAAGGGCAAGCGCCAGCTGCAAATGGATTGTTGAATGAACAGATATAAAAACCACAAGACGGGTTGTTTTTTTGTCTGGTTGTAGGTTTATTTATTTATTATTTCCCACCTACACTGAAAATCGGATCATTTGTATGCCAATTAAGACTCTGCAGGTTAAAGTGCTGCATATTACACAAGATTTATTTTTAAATTGCGACCCATGTCCAAATTCATCAAGCTGCATCGAAAAAATGCAAAACTGGATAATTTTCAAAGTTTCCACTTTATTTGTACAGTATTATCGTTATCCTAGTGTAAATCAGCTGAGGCTCTGGTTTGCTTCAACGTTTTCAGTATATAAAGTGTGGGATCACAGTTTTTTCTGGCTTGAATCTCAAATTGGCAACCGTTGCGAGATTGCTTCTATACTGTAGCTATGTTGTTGCTATCATATTATTTAAAAACCTGTCTTTTCTGTAAGGGATTATCAACCAGCTACCTGCTGTGTTATTTTGGAAAGTGCTACGTGACGGCTTATGGAGACAACATTTTTTCATGCCTATTTTGGATTACCTTCCAGTTGGATTGGATTAAGTTCCAAAATATATAATGATGCATAGCGACCAATGCTTTCGAATTAGTCAAATTTTGAGATTGCATAGCTGGTGTCTGTGAATTTGAGTGTTACGACACCATCTATCAATTCAAATATTAGACTATCCTACAATCTGAGCCTATGTTTTAACCTAACAATGGTAATAAATGTTGTTTGGGTTGATACGTCTTGATATAGTATTGTTTTGAAGCGTGGGTGGTAGCAGGCTATGGAAGCGATCTTCATATACTGGGGCAGTTCTTCTTCATCAGCTTCAACCTCAAGTCATCATTTTCCAAACAAAATCATATCTATTCAATAGGGAAAATGTGTTTGGTGGTATGGCTGTGTTTGTCCAGAATCACCCAGGTGCCCTCCACATCTCACTTCATTGGGATACTGTTTCTATGTGCAAATGTCAGGTACAATGTTTTATATGGTATCCAATACACATCAGTCTTTGACCGGGATGTTTTAAGTTGAAACTAATACGAGGCAAGGATCGTACTCAGGATGCTGTGGGTTACGCCTAATTGGCAGGCTTAGGTCAACTTATACTTCTGAGCTTCTACCAAGAGTGCATTACACCACAAATGGGCATCACAATGGCCTCTGGGCCCCCACTCTCCCTATCTACGTCCTGTCTATTGAGTAGTCCAGTGGAAGACAACAGATGGGGATACACTAATGAGCTTCTGCATGAGGTTTCCACACTCATTAAGGACGTTTTGCTAAAGGCAGAGCTAAATACAGAAGTGTTGGGCTGAAGGGAAAACTGTTAATTGAATACACCCTAACTTAAAGTGAAACTTGGTAACAAAGTATGTTTATAGGTGTCTAAGGAATCTTTCTTGTTATAAACCTAAATGAGAGCTTATATAGAGCACTCCACAACCATCATGATAACACATTTATTACCACAATATCAAGAAATGGCTTGGTCTTTCAATAGATACGTTCTGTTTTATTGTTACAAACATATTACTTTGTGTTACAATACTTGGTACAGGCTTTTATAAATACTGTGCTTTGTTATCGACGTCCAGAAATGACAGGTATTGCATTACATTCACTTCTTTAAATAAACCTTTTGTAATTGAGATATTTGGTGTTACTGAGACCTTGACACCACCATGTCCATGCTTTGTTCTTACAAAGTTAAAATATCCAACCTCTTTCTCATGCTTTATAAAAAGAAAAAGAAATGTGTGTATTTTTAATGACATTTGCGGCCAACAAAAACAAGGATGGACAATTCGTTACCACTTAAGAATGAACACAAGCTACATCAAACCATGCCAATGTTGGAGAGAATCAATATGGATAAAAAACACTGAAACATATTGCTTCTACTTGGGATCCATTCCAATGTCATGCATTGATCTATACAACTTGCTCTTAGTTGAGGTGCAAGCAGATCTATCTATAAATTAATATACTTCTATCCAACTGTATGCCGACAATCATGCATTTGTAATTGTTTCACTCGGACCACAAAGGACCACACAATTCAAAGTGCTAAATCATGATATGATGTGGATGTGACATGAATTGCCATCTTTGAGCAAGTGTTCGACTCCATCATTGAATAAGCAATTATTGTTTGGTGATGATTGAGTCATGATCATGCTTGCAATTATTGCTAGTTGTAAGCGCTCTATTTGTTATGTTGTAAACGTCCTTTAACAGTCATTTTTATAATAATTCTCAATATCTTCACCTCACTCTGAATGGTGTTCAGTCAGACCATAACTCAACACTACGAATCCCATTCTGCAAAACGTAACAATAACAATTGCTGTAGAAAAGTGGGATTATGAGCCAAGATGATTATATGTAGATCTGTGTGTCCTGTGCCTAATTTGGTGTCTTAATAGCAGCCATGCAAAACTTGCCAGAAGAGGCATAGATTTGTGGGATGTTTAGGTTTCATACACCGGACTTGATTGTCACATAAACATAAAATCCTGACAGCTTGCAATATCATTACGTGTCGTTCCTTCTGTGTGTTCTTTGACGGATAGTTCAAAACTTGACAACATATAAAGTATAAACAATTATTTTTACATTTTGTAATTTACAAAACTTTCTTTTTGCTTTTGTATGAAACAACTGTCGCTAAGAGTTTATCTAAATCATTGCATCGGCAAAATAACAGCACAAAGTCAACCTTGCTTACGAAGCTAATGCTCAAATGACATTTTCCTCCCAAAATGCACCGTTAGACAGATCAACTATGGCTTTGCTTTAACATTTACTGTGGCTTTAACATTGCAACACAATTATAACAGTAGCTAACTTGCTAAGTTGTCAATCTTGTGCTGATTAATTGTACGGTTTGATTCACAAACATTGTTAAATTGCTTACGGAAATCCTTGGCTTGACAGTTTTAGTGCTCAGGGGAGAATATAATCGAAAGAAATGTGGGACCGCAAAGGGAAGGAGGGTAGGTGGGGTAAGGAGATGTTGGTCTCCTTCATTCACGGGTATCTGGCTACATACATGATGAGCCCAGCCAGCAGGGGTAGGGAAAGAGTGGTCAGAGAGGCTTGGAGGCAGGGAGAGGAGCTCGGGGTGCACAGGTCAAACAGGCTCCCCTGGAAGCGCATCTTCCTGGAGTCCTCTCTGAGGGTCTCCCAGATGGGGCCCACCTCCTCCTGACAGTCCGACAGAGCGGTGAGGGCGCACGTGTGGAAGGCCTCCCAGTGACTGCATGGCGAGCACAGGAGGAAGGGATGAGCAGATTGGCTCTGATGTACCAGAACAGTCATTGTTATGCACACTCCGAGCTGCTGTGATTAGAATTCCTTGAGCTGGTTTTGCTTGTAATGTTTAAATGGGTCAACGACGTAGTCTCTGATTGCCATAAATTAAAGCAACACAGCAGGACACACACGCACACATGTGAATAGTTAAGTTGATGTATAGCAGTAGATTGAGTGCACACTGCTGTTCTGTAAAGCTCACTGAGTAACAATTTTTTTTAATCTTGGCAATTACTTCTGCAGCCATACCCATACATTATTAAGTTGAGAAGCTCTGCATTCTTTCCTGTTGGCTACCCTGAAGATCTGTAGACATCTGTTAGTGTGTTTTCTGTTGGCCTCCACAAACGATGGCTTTACAGAATAATATAAAAAGGGTCACTTTTCAAAATAGAGATACAGTCCTGCTCACACAAGAAATATCCTGGATGTGTCTACTAAGTGTTATTACCTTTCTCTCAAACACTTTCTCTCAAACTTATTTATATTATATTCTCTCCATATGACCTACCTGCACACCGCCTCGACTCCCCGCTCACTGGTGACGTTCTCCTGGTAGTTGTCCATGCTCTCCCCCAGCTCCAGGACGCAGTCCGAGAAGTCCTTGTAGATCTTCTCGCACCTCACATCGGTGGAGTCGACCGTCACAACGACGACGCACAGGGACACTACAAAGCAGACACAGTCCACAGCATAGGATACCCTTGAAATGCACAACATTTCATGTGAAGTAGACATACGAGCTCAATCATAACACACGTGCCGTAGAATCGTGATCAATGTGTTCCACCTTTGGCTATTTCAGTAGGAAGTTGTGTCAGATTAAGACCGCGTCCTTAATGGGCGGATTGGTAGCTATGGCAAGAAAACGTTGTTAAACCATAAAAGATTTTTGTATATTAATTTCACCACCATTTTCGGTGGGTTAGACCGTAGACAAGCAAGTAGTAGGTTAACGTTGGTACTCGGTAACACATCGCATCGCGGGGTGTGCCCGGGCCATGTCTGCTATACTTTGCAACGTAAATACATTTGGTTAAAGATATGAGACAGGATATTACTTGACTTTCTGCAAAGATGGATGCATGCAGAGTTGACAGAATTCAACATCTTTTGCAGGTTTTTGCGTGTTCATTGTATCGAAATATCATGCATTCGTACATTGGAGTATTCCGATTGGAAAAAGGTGACATGCATCGATGCTAAATGGAGGACGGATAGGCACGCTTACCAAAGACAAGGGTTAGAAGTCCACAAATCTTCGTCGATGTAAATCCCATATCCCATTTCAAGCCAGTCAAACAACACTTGGAGCCATACGCCAGGGGAGCCAATCAACTCGTTTAGACATACAAATAATTCCCCGAAATACGCAACGGTATCAGCGAATCAGATGGCCGTTAATTGTAATGCATTGAAAATGATTGCGAGATCGTACAAAGGCCTATTTGGCGCGTCCTGCTGTATCTGCACAGATGCTGCCGCCAGCCAGGCTACCTGCATCTCTCTGAGCATCTTTCTCCTGTCCTCCCGGACGGCTCTGGTGCCTTTATGCCCCCGACATGCTGCTGCCATCCCATGGTGGTTTATTGCGATTTAGAGCGAAACAGCGCCTCTGTGTTACACACGGGTCGGCAGCTGTGTACTCAAAACTCCCAACTTGGTAGAAAAGAGAAAAGTGATTATCCACAGTCGACTCTACTGGTCTGTTAAAACAGGCAAAACAAGCCCACTCACGCTTCTTCAATGACTATATACGGAACTTCCTGAAGCGTTATCTGTGGTATAATCAAAACAAAAGGATTATATTTAAAGAGCCCTAAATACAACCTTGAAGAAGCTTCAATTGTTTGTGGGATAATTGTTATCCAATACATTTATTTAATATTTAGAAATAGCCAACACTGTTCAGGTTCAAAATAAAGAAGGAATGATACAGCAATTTTTTTCAGCCCTTTAATTGTCCTGTAATGCAGTTTGACAAAATGGCACACATTTTTTACAAAATAAAGCTTAAAATACTTAACACTTGTCAAAGCTTTATAAGAAAATGTCCAACAAAAACAAAAATTCCTGATAAGGCTTTGCTCTTTATTTGTTGTGCCTTGAAGAAATGATGAGGTGAACTGCAAATACAAAACGTTACAACGGTCTCCATACCACACTGGTCGGAGAACGTCACCAATGCACAAATCCAACACCAATATCAAACCCATCAAATACCGTCAATACTTTGTAAGGCAACTTGAATGATTTCAAAGCTTGTTCTCACATAGAAACGAGATGTCCCTACACGAACCTCAACGCACACTTGAACACCCAGGATACACTTGTGTATTCTGGTTTTGTAACCGATGCGTTGCAGACAATTTCTTCGAAAAGTCGATGCCTTTCAAGAGAACCCTTTCAGGAAGTTGACCGAAGAACAGAGCAGATGTGTTGCCATGGCTACACTCTGCATATCCAGCAGTGTGTGTGTGTGTGTGTGTGTGTGTGTGTGTGTGCGTGTGCGCATGCGCTGTGCGTTTGGGGGGGGGGGGGTCGGACAAACTGCTCGGACTGAAAGGGTCGACTCCAGGGCTGGTGAGCAGTGGTTATTCGGAGTCCGTTGCTGGGGCTGTTAAGGCATTTTGACGTTAGATGAGTCGTTCATGGCGGAGAATGAAAAGCAGGGATCTATTGATCAGTGCCTGCTGCCCTCTTGGTCCGTTTCCGTGGCGACGTCTTTGGGGATGCTTTGTCTGTAACACAGGTTGCATGTTTTGTTTAGAATGATGCTGCTGCTTCGGCCCGGTAAGGTTCCGGTGACACACCATCGGACGCAGAATGTTGTTGTACACTGTAGGAATCTGTGCGATGCGTGTCAAGGTGTTAGCGCGTACTCATGGCATTGAGGGTCTCCTGTGGGATCCAGCTGATGTCCACATCATTCATGCTGCCAGTGCCCTTCTCGATCTTCATCGTAATCCTCCTCTTCTGAAAATACAAAAATATCATGTTTTTATAAATAAGACTGCGAGAGCAATGTTTAGTACAATCCGTTATTTAGGGAAGAAGATGAGATGAACACAAGATACAAGAACCCCCTTTTTAGATTAAATATTATCCAAACCCTATCATATTTTTTATTAAAAAGATGCCATCGTCACACTAGTCTACAATATAAGCCGTAAACGTTTATACTTAGTTCGAATATAAATTCACAATTATGAATGCCTTGTTGTGAATGATGTTGAAAGCCCATACCGTCCTAGAGTCCAGAACCTGGTACATTCCGAACAGCACGAGAGCCACCAGCCCAGTCAGGAAGATGTACATGAACATCCTGAAGGAAGGAAACACAAGGTTCATGAACTACTTTTCCTTTCAGTTAGGCACATGTTCACTCACTACATATGCAATGTTTTGGTTATCAAAGCAATGAGCAAAAGCTTTTACTTATGGCCTTCTTTTGTAATGTTAGTTTTTGAATAATATTAAACCACATTACGTTTCTCCATCCAGTCCCTCCTCTAGCTCTGTGATTGTGACTGTCTGGTTATAGATGGCGGTCTGGAAGGCTTTGCCCTGGAGAATAAGGATGAAAACGTCATTAGTTAATCGAATACAGAAAAATATAAACTACTGTATTACTGGTAGCATACAACCGGCGTCTTCATATGCAAAAATTGAAAAGATTTTAGTGTACTGGCATTTTGAAATTGCTCATACAGACAGATTGGGACCGAAAGCTGTTGACCTGATTTTGCATTGAGCTAGCTACAATCAGCTAGCTGTCCTGTACCATGCTGCACAACCATCTGTAAACGAACGTCATCCAAAAAGAGCAAATTCTTGGCATCGGTGGAGTGAGACCAAGTGTTAGTGTACTAAGATATGAAAAGATAAAAATATAACTACGTCTTTTTTTAAATCCTTCCATTTTAGTGAATGATAATATGCCATGTTCCTATTGAGAAATATTCAAAGCTTTGCAGAAGTGCTACAGGGAAAACCTTCAGGCACAAATAATCAATTGCGGATAGTCTGGCGGAATCCTTCAGGAAGCTTACAACCGTTCTTGATCAATTGTAGTTGCACTTTATTGCACCACAATATTGTAGTCCTGAAGTGATTGGATAAGCAAACACACCATCTTTTCCTGGAAACCTCCGCATGTAGACGTCTCACCTTGGTGTCCAGGTAGTTGAGTAGAATCACGAGGCCAAAAGGACGGCCAGCCATTTGTTGAGCTGGGATAAAGGAATACTCAAAGGAGGCCTGTTTCTGAGCCTGCACAACGGTGTTCAGGGGTAGCGCTGTGAACTGCCCAACAGAAATATATCATCCCGTTAAAGAAAAGAAAATCAAGTTTACAAAACTATCTGTGAAATTCATCCCACAGCAGATGCAGTGCAGGGTCTCTGCAGGTTTCAACAAGTCATATTAAATATGACTTGTTGAAACCTGCAGAGACTTTTTAAGACTTTTTGAAGACCATCATGAATACAAGACCCTTTTCACATTGATAATGGCAAAGTACAAAAGGCCCGGAATTACTTCCAAAGTATATGAATTTTTTATTTCATTTTTGAGGACGCTATAACGTAACTAAGAATTGTAGTTGCGTTATAGCGTCCTCAAAAATCTAAACATTTAAAAGCGAGACTGAAGTTCATGCATGTTTTAAATAAAAGTAACCGTTTATGAGAGAAGACTTTTTTAAGACCCTGCGGACACCCTGAGTCAAACGGTTTATCATTCTTATTAAAATAGAATCCCTTAAATATACTGATCCAGCTAAATGACATACGTTCTGGATGTAGAACTGGAAGTCTTGGGGGTAGCGGAAGGAGGCCTCCAGGGACTGGACAGTGAACTCCTGGTCTCCCTTGTTTGTGAAGCCCACCAGAAACTTGACGATTTCATTGGATGGGAACTCTGTATTGTTGGGGCGGACATGGTAAACACAACATTTGTACCATATATTCCAAATCACATTTAATTTTAATTGTATTTACTTTACTTTTATTTAACCAGGCAGATCATTAAGAACCAGTTCGTTATTTACAGTGATGGCCTGACAAGGCCATGGGGGAAAGGGGCAGTGAGAAAGGATAGGCAAAATAAATCTCACATGCAACCTTGATAAGTCAGATGCAAGCGTGTTTTTGAAACCCACCTGTACTTCACTCAAGCACACGTACATGCAATGGAATGTTAATGAGAACAACAAACCCTCTCCAGTCACAAAGACGATGGTTGTGTCAGCGTCGGGATGAGAAGAAACATCCGCAGATTCTGAGTCTTCATCTACGTCACCGTCCATTTCCTGAGGAATAGAGTCGGTAGATTATCACATGACCAGAACTCAGAACTGGGATAATAATCCTTTCAGGATGTGCCAATCTCCGCCATCAGGCTAAATCTACGAACAGTATATCGGATATGGTTTGATGTGTTCCTGTTTGATCCAAATAATACATACCTGGTTTAGTATTTGGTCTTCCTCGACAAGGACCTCGTCCTCCTCTTCCTCATCCTCCTCATCAACGGTGGCATCATGTCCAATGTCCTCTGCAGACTCCGACTGAGCGGACACATGGCCTACATCGTCGCCCCACCAACAACCCAAAAACACATTTGGTACATGGCAACATTCACACGGGCCCACCATTTAGCAGATCACATCAGGGATTTGGTTTCGGTACTTTATTAAGGAAAACATTACAAACACATAAATGCCTGCATGTAAAGTATAGGACTATTGCTGCTGCACAAATGGGTTAATTGCATATAGGCTACAAACGGTCTTTGACAAACTGCCAGCTGTCCAGGCGATATGTATCAAAATGTGTATGAAATGGTAATAACACAATTGGTAATTGTATTGGATGCTGACGAACACTTGATTTTAACTCACTTTCCCCTCAGGACATAGCAGCGAATGAGGATGCTCCCTGACCTCCACCTCTACCTCTATACCACTATGGTGACGTGTCCCACATGCCTTGTTCCGTTACATATGGCGCAGTATTCACAGGGATTGTACATATTTATTCCATCTACTCAACTTTCCATAGAAAGGGTTTACTCAAGAACATGTTTGATTAAAACATAAATGGAATGAAACATTCCCAATGTTTTACCACACAACTACGTAGGTGGAGCGCTGCGTTCGTTTCATTTCCTCCGAAATGTCACATGAAAACTTTGATAACTCTTTACACACAACTTTAATTCGACCACCATTGCGTCGCTGTTGTGCCCGGTTACACGGGCCTTCCTACTGTCTAAGGTCTGAATGGAAGTTTTGTGCCACGTCAATGTTACGCTCCCTAATAACCGAGTACAGGACTTCTGCAGTCCAAATACTGCAGGACTGCAGAACTAAGGACCAAGTCAAATACGTACCGATGGATATCAATCCACATGGGAAGGCCAAGAGTAGAAGGAGTATTATTCTGGATCCGAAGTTGAACATTTTGTAGACTTTAATGTTGGAGAATCTCTCACACCAACACTCTGCCGAGATAGAGGTTCAAAAAGGAGGAAGGGCGTAACATCTGAAGACACGCCCCTTCTGAGGACTGCGTTCGTTTATCGATGCTAATTTTCACAGTGATGTTTTAAAAACGCCTCATTTCGACGCTACTGTGATTAAAAGTACGAATATTAACAACCGTCTCATAAAAGTAAATATATAAGAAAAAAATTTGATAAATTACAGATAGATAGAATAAATTCTGAAAACGACCCATGGCAAGAACTTCCCACGTTACGAGATTGATCTGAGTGACGAATGTTGCACTAGTTTTGGTCAGTCAGTCAGTCAGTATCAACCACTGATGGTCGCGGTAGCCGCTTTATCCCTTCAAGGGGTTGCGGGGAGGTTTCTGGAGCCAATCCCAGTTA
>JAOPJJ010000024.1:12788980-12800608 GCA_027122795.1 Enchelyopus cimbrius
AAGAAAGACCTGATAAATAGGACTATTCTTGGTGCTGTCCTTTTTTTGTTTTCCCCCCCTCGCCCCCCTCTGTCGGCCTGAAGGGGTGATGACCATGAAATGTTCTGAGAGACCAGAGAGAGAGAGAGAGAGAGAGAAAAGGAGCGTGCGAGAGAGGACCCCCAACAAAGCAAAAGAAAGCATCTACAGAGATATTGTGACGATTAAAAAAAACTGTTGATTATAATGGAATATAACACAAAAAAAACACGTGGTAGCTTTGCCATTTTCTTTTTTTCTTAATGTTGTTATGATCTTGATTTTATTTTATTTTTCCGAGGATCAACATTACCATGGTGGCGTTCTGTTTTTAACGTAGCTTTTTTGAAAGAATGCTAGGTTGTTGTTTTTTTATTTTGTTGTGTTTTTTGGATTTCATGTTTCGTTTTCTCTGCTTGTTCGCACCATTCCAAATGAGTATTGGCAGGAAAGAAAGCTCAGTATTGTTCCTTATTTTACCCCCCCACTACCTTCTTCTGTACCCCAAGTGTAGCAGGCATGAATTTGGAAATAGCACTTAAAGTTGCCATTATCCAGACAAAAAATATTTAAATGTTCATTTCTTTCTTTTTTCTTTTTTCTTTTGCTTATTTTTTTGTGTAGTTTAGTCGAGGAACATCAGTCATGCTTTAAAAAGAAGTCTATATATATTATTATTATTATTATTGCGGTCAGAGAATACCTCATCCCACGACGGTTCTGCCCCTAAACTGTGTCCAAAATTGTTCAAGAACTAAGGGAGCAACTCTTTCCGTGGGACACCAAATGTGGCGACTCTGCTCAGCTCTGGTTTCAAAGCTCTATGGTTGTAATAGTAACTGTGGAACGCCGTCTGCAATTCACTGTGTGAGTTTGTGTCAAAAGGAATAGCATGTGAGATTTTCTTTTTGTTTTTTTTCGCATTAGCTCGATACTCTTTCTCTACAGTGCCATACCAAATCAATCGTTTTCTTTCCCTTCTTATTTTTGTTACAGGTAACCAAAGAAATATGTAGAAAAACCAAAAACCCTGTATTTTATGTTCCCCATATTGATTTTATTTCTTTGTGTTTTTGTTTTTGTGGAACTGGCCAAAAGACAACCAACCGGTAGTTTGAGTTCTTATTAATGTGTTATCTTATAATTATTATGTTGGAATTATTCATTACTTACAGCGCTGACCATTCCGAAAACCAAAGTATGTAATACAGACGAAACATTTTGGTGACAGCAAAGCTTTTACGTAGCGAGTGGTTTAGGGAATAACTCACATTAGGTATGAGACCAAAAATAATTAACAAAAATGAATTTCACAAAAAATAACAGTATTAGCTCTGACAGCTTTTAGGGAGAGAGGTGAGAGGGAAAAAAGATTCAAAAAAGCAAAGCACTTCAAGGTGAAACCGAGTCTGTCCCGTGTTCAGGCTGATCCGTGTTCCAAACACAGCGTTCCAAGGCCCTGAGCAGCCCAAACACTGAGGCACTCCTGGGGCACTTGAATGCAACATTTATTTTACTTTTGCAAAACCTACAATGCCAGCAAAGGAAATGACAAATACGAAAAAGTACAATATTTGTCAGGATTATTATATTTTTTCCGTGTGCTGTAGTTAAACATCATAACGTTACTCCTTACTTTAACTCAAATATTTCAATATAATGTCATGGAAAATTGTCAATGGTATGCCAATGTAAAAGGAAAACAACCAAGGGAATTCATGGGAATTATCGTTGGGAACGTTTTTGTTTTGGATAACTTTTGCACTTGGGACGGTTTTCTTACTAAATGAAAGAACTGTTGTGAAGACATTGTGTCCGGACAGGGCTGTTTCCTATGACATCAGAGACTGATTTCTACCCAAGTACAAAGTGGCAGACAGGACATCTTGAAATAAGATATAAACCAAAAATAGCACTACCTCCTTTTACAAAACGTTCAGTACATAGCCAATGGAAAACTCTTAACAAAGTAATTTTTTTCCACCATTTTTTTTTGTTTCTTGATAATAACGAATACCAAAATTGTTGTTACACTTAACTGTATGACTGGAGAAAAAAAAAAAGAACAGAAATAATCTGGAATTCCCAAACACTAACTGCTTGAGCCTGAAAAACAAAGACGATTCACTTTTCATGGAGTACAAAAAAAATGTCTACCTCTCCTTTCACCACATCTAAAGCACTCTGTCGGTCCCGGCACGTTGTGAAGTGGTCAACGTATTTAAAAGGCTTACTCTCTCCGAGGTATCATGTTGACCATCTCTCTCTCTCTCTCCCTCTCTCTCTCTCTGTCTCTCTTTCTCTCTCTGCGCCCCAATTATCACCCAGCTCTGCGAGCGGCCTCCCTAATTGTGCTCTCAGAGAACACATGCGTGCATGTTGATGAGAAGGCCCAGTGATTAGCCAATAGGAAACCCCCGGCTGTTTTGACCGTCGACTTTGTGTGTATGTGTGTGTGTGTGTGTTGGGTGGGGTAATGATGTGCAGAATATATTAGTGCCACCACGACATAAAACACACACACACACACGCACATACACATGCTGATAAACTGCACATACAGTGAGTACAGTACAGTCACATGACCCGAGCAGCAGGGGGCTTGCGGCCAATAGCGCAGGCGGAGCGTCCGGCCCTCCGAGAGGCGGAGACGATATCCAAAGACACTAAGGGGAGGCGGAGCGTAATGCGGGACAACCACACCTACGGGTGGGGCTCCGAGCGCTCACCAGGAGACACTCTCTGACCCGTGCTTTAAGGTACACCTGTAAACCCAGCTGTTTTATAAAGATTATAGATTGACACGCGAGTCAATAGTGTTCACAGGTTTCGCCATCTAAACACTCCTATCCCTTCTCCAGCTCAGCGTAACATGATGTATTCTTGTATATTAACTCTTGGCTTTCTCTCTCCAGGGCATTTTTTTTCCCGCCTTTTTTTTTGTTCATCGTTATGATTTCTGTTCTTTTTCGGGGGGGTTGTTTTTTGTTTTTTGATTATTTTTCCCTGCTCCCGTTTAGCTATTGTAAAGCTTTCAGCTCCGATTCCTATGCTGTACTGCTATTGCTGAAGTATATGTATTTATCATATTACGTGCTGCAGGTATCTTGGTTTAAGTTTTGTTTGTTTATTTTCGTCGCTTGTTTTGTTTTTCCATTTTTCTGTTTTTTCTTCGAAAAAAACAAGAAAAAAACGTCTGGGACGCTGATTTTTTAAGTGTATTATCTCAAAAAAATTAAAAGAATAAAAGTTAGATCAGTGGTTAGGGTAACACCTGTTTGTATATTTATCTTAGCTAGGTCTATTTTGATACTTTTTGTCTCTGTACTGCATTTATGCATTTTTAAGGAAAGACAAAAACAACGGAAAACAAACTAAAGAGTTACTTCGTTATGTAATGATACCTCAGAAGGACTTTCTCCTCAAAGACAGGACCAAAACCTCCAAACAAGACAAAATGAGAACGAGGAAAATAACGTGAGAAGATGTAGCCCCCCTTTTCTGCTCGAGGGAAATAACGGCGCTACGACTGTTGGTCCTTTCAGGCGCCAATCGGTGTCCATGCTCCCTGTGATCCCGCCCCCCCTTACCACCTCAACCCTGTCATTCCTGTGCTAAACTCTGACCCGCAGAGCTGTCAATCACCCACAGGTGCAATGGGGAGGTTATCACCTGCGTCTGGTTTGCGGCGACGAGTCAAACGCCTAATTTGGCAGTCCCTCAGAGCTAGATCAGGGGACCGCTGTTGCATTTTTGATATTCTCCACACTCTCTCTCTCTCTCTCTTACTCACTCACTCACTCTCTCACTCTCTCTCTCTCTCTCGTATACATTAGACCAAGACCAAAATGTGGTAACGGCTTTACGAGATGCAGCATCGACCTCTGGCTACCAAAGGCATCGAGAGAAACTGTTGCTGACTCCAAACGTGTGAAACCTATAACCAAACTGTAAAAAAAAAAACCAAACCAATGCCACTAACGTAACCAAACGAAAGCCAAGCCACTTCCAAAACCCTCCATCCAACTCTGCTCATACCGCCAGCCCTCATCCGATTGGCTCGTGAGCGACCGACTCACGGGGCGAACCACACGTGGACCCGCCAAAAAAAAAAAAAAAAAACCCTGCTGTGTGATTGGACAGTTCTGAGGTGTCGTCCTTAACGAGAAGGGGTGAGGGACTCTCAAAGCGAAAATGCATTGCCTGGACGGTATTAGCAAGTACGAAAAAAACAAAATGGCGGGAATCAAATGGAACGACCACTTCAGCTCTCCTTGGGAATCGTCCTGAGGGAACGTGTGTATATTTACAGCAGTGACGCTCTGTATCATTTCCTAGTTTTTTTCTGTTGACCTGTTTTTTCCTTCCCTCTCTTTAGCCTTTTTTTCCAAGTTCATTTGTTTCCGTTTTTTTTTTTTTTTTCTGTTCGGTTTTTGAAAGTGTGACGCGGGTCAGGAGGCCGGGGGAAGGGCACAGGGCGGTGTTTTAGATGGAGGACTCCCGCCAACCTCCACCCCTCTGCATCTCCCACCCCCCCTCTCCTCCACACACCCTGGGGGAGGGGCTATGTAATGCCAGTCACTGCCCTTTACCTTCATGCTGTATAAAGAACACACACACATATATCTGTGTATTTGTAACCTGAATCTTCTTGTGTCTGTCCATGCAGACAATAAAAAAACTGTACAGTAGGTCTAGTTGCATGTAATCTGTACTAATTATTGACAATGGCATTATAAAATGCAATAAAATACTTATTACACTGTCCCGCTGTGTGTCTCTGTGTGTGTCGCGGTCTTTGGTCTCCAAGGAGAGAACACAGTAAACAAAATACAAATTTTGTTCATAGACATGTAGAATTTGTGTGAAAATATTGTCATGACAAAAAGGTGATATTGTTCCAATTATGTCGTATAGGGAATATGAAAATTATAATTTATATAGTTGTATTGGGAAAGAAGCAAGGTTCAACCTGACAAATCTACCGCACATTTAAAAGTGACACAATTTCAATACAACCGACTAAACTTCCTTTAGTCTGACTGGTTCTGCACGTTTGTTCCTGAATCTCAGTAGGCAGCGTGTTCCTTAAATCCACTACTTGAGGCTAGCTTCTGGAATTTAATTAATTTCTAATGAAATGATATCCGCTGACTTGAAGTAGGAATGATTGACAGGCTGAAAACAAAGCGCTGATGATAAAAGTCAGGCTGTCTGGCAAATTGGAGCCAACATGAAATAAAGAAATGAAACATACAGGATATGAGCCCCACGGCGCATACTTGCTTCAGCTTTAAATTGTCTTTTGACAGTAAAAAGACAATTTCACCAAATAAAGTCTATATTGTTGTTTGACTAGCTGTATTGCAAAGAATAGTTAAAATTGATATTCAAATGTAAAAGTAATTGACATGTGTTGATATATATATATATAATTATTTTATTTTTTTTATATATATATATTTTCATGATCATCATAATTGTAATCATGTTATATTCATGGCAGGTACAACTACTTATGGTGCGTTTTATAACACTATGTAGCCTTCAGTTACGTGGATTGGTGTGGATTGGTTGAGACTCATCAAGTCATTACCCAAAAACAGTAAATAAGTACATAAAACAATCAATGATATAAAATCTGCATCACTCTACCAATGGAGCTGGTTCACGACTCTGGTTTCTAAGTGATGGTTCGGAAAGCCTGGGACTGGTGTAATGGGGGGAGACTGGCTCGGTCGGCTATGATGACGATACCTGTGTAGTGTAAAAAAAAAAAAAAAAAGGAGGGAAAATGTTGTCCCCGCTATTGTGATACAGAGATCGTCCACCAGGAGGTGTAAACAAACCAGACAACACACGCGTCAACCCCTAAACACGGCGATAAACACCGTCTGTTCTACTAACCCCGGCCGACAGGGCGGGCAGTGGAGCGCCGAGCAGACAGAAGCAGCGGAGCGTAGAGCTGATGATCAGGCGAGGAAACCAAACAGCAGCACAGCAGATCCGATCTGATCTCTCCACAATAGGCAGTGACGACGCACAAAAAAACAATAGGCCTCCGACATTTCCTTCACGAATCTTCATACTCTTTATATCCGTCATTCAACCTGTCCGTCAATATGTCATTCAGTCTGTCTGTCTGTATTTCAGTTGATCTGCTTATCTGTCTGTTTTGATCTGGCAGTGTGTGTGTCTGTCTGAGTGTCTGTCTGCCTGTCTGCCTATCTGCCTGCCTGTCTGTCTGCCTGTCTGTCTGACTGCCTGTCTGTCTCAGGTTTGCCTCAAGCCCCTAAGCCTATATCTTTAAAGCTCAGCGCTGTGTTTTGCATTTATCGCCCCTGGGAAAAATAAGAGGAAGGCAAAACATTGTCTAATGTGCTTCCAGTGAACTTTGCCTCCACGTCGAGGAAGTTCACTGTGGCACTTAAACCCCGGTGACATTCGGTGGAGTTAAGACCCCATCCCTTGAACATACAAGCACACACCCATACACACACACAACGTGCTCGCACACACAGACACACACACGCCAAATGAATGTTAAATCGAAACCTAGCACCATCATACAAGGTGAGCCAAGGTGTAAAAACACAGAAAGACATTATTCTTGGTGTAGCACAGGAGTAGTTGGCGTTCTCTTAAATATATTCTCAAGACTCTTTTTGGAGGTAATTCGGGGTTGTTCACATCACTGCATCCATTGTGTGAAATGGTTTTGGGGGGAAAACCGTGATGGGAAAATGTCCTCCTTGTTCACCCATATGTAAACTATGTTATTGTGTCCGATGACAACCGTATAGAAATGATTGATGCTCTCCTCCCCTGTGGTCTGTATTGGACATCACAGTATCCTGAAGGATAAAAACCTATTACATCTACCTTTGTCCCACATTTATGAACAATTATATATGTTTATTTTCTTCTAATGTGTCATATTAAAGAAGCGATGAGGCTGTTTAACATTGTTTTTATCTTAGTGTGCCTCTCTTCCTCTTATTCTCTGCCTCTGAAATTGTCGCTACTTGTCTAAGACTGTCTGTCTCTTTGTGTGTCTGTCTGTGTGTCTGTCTGTGTGTCTGTGTGTCTGTCTGTCTGTGTGTGTGTCTGTGTGTCTGTGTGTGTGTGTGTGTGTGTTCACAGAATATGTTCTCTCTCTCTTGGTTTTTCCCTCACTCACGCGGAGCTCATTATGACTAACACATAATATTGACTGTCTTTTCCGGACAATATTATGTGTGTCAAAAAACAAAAGTAAATTTTGTGTGCACAAAACCCACACGCTTACACCCGCACACACACACACATACACACACACACACACACACACACACTGACACACACACACACACCATGACACACACAAATACACAAACAAATACAGTTTACTTAACAACAACAGGAAGCATTGAAGTCTGGTGTCCCGGAACACGGGTCTGTCATTCAAACGAAGCTGGGATATGTTCGACTCGCCCTGCGAGGGAGCTGATCAACGCTAGACGTCAGACAGAACCCTGAGTTGTAAAACGCCAAAACCCGCGGTGTCTCTGTGCGTTCGCTGAGATAACCAACCAGCCGTTCAACCACTGGGAACCAGCGCCTTCATCACTCCCGGAGACGAACCAGCGCAGATAAGAGGCTCATTAATGGGGCCTCTGTGGGTGGGTGGCTGTGTGGATTAGAGAGAGAGAGAGAGAGAGAGAGAGTGATACAGCGTGTGAATGAGTGTGTGAGTGAAGGAGGGAGGGAGGGAGACGGATTGAGAGAGAGCGAGAGGGAGACAGAGAGTGAGAAGGCCCGGGCGAGCAGCAGAACAAAAGCATCTTTGTGCATGATTGGAACCACATTTTCGTCCTCCTCTTTCTCTCTCTCTCTCCCTCTCTCTCTCACTCACGTACTCTCCCTATGTCTCTCTCTCTGTCTCTCTCTCGTTCATATTTTTCATTCTATCACACGCTCTCCTTTTCGTTCAACCTCAACCCCTTTTTTTCTTCTTCAAAACCACTGACTCAATGTTTAAAACAGTACAGGGGGGGGGGGGCTTCTGTAAATATTGTCCATACATGTGTGGCACTTCTACATCTGCTCAACGCTCACGGTAAATAAACACGTGCAGATCACGGAAATGTCAGCGTCCGTTGTATTGTATTGAGCAAAATCTGCACTGAGTTGTTGAAACGGGGATCCGTGTGTGGGCCACGGGATATGAGTGTCATTCACTTGGAGCGAAATCCATGTGTGTTTCACAGAACAAAATCTGTGTGTGTTTCACGGAAATGTCAGTGATTCTGTGGTCCCACCAAGGATTTTTAGTTAAGCGTTACCCGTGGTTATTCCACGGATTCCTGTGAGATCACGTTGAGTATTTCAACATGCGGGGGGGGGGGAGTCTTTAAAAAAAATACAAAATTGCAAAGTCATTACCCCGGGCCGGATCGGAACCTTTGGCAGGCCATATTTGGCCTGCGGGCCGAATATTTGACAGCCCTGCTCTAGAAGCTGGAGTGCCGTCCAGTCCTCTCAGCAGGACTTCCAGCTGACCGACGAAGCGGCATTGGCTCCAGGCCTCGCAGACTGAGAACCTGTTCTTTGTTCAGGAGCTCCCTCTAGACCGCAGGGAACAGCTTGTACGCCTTCGCGAGACGGACCGCGTCAAACTGGAGAGATCAGTTGTTGTTTCTGGAGGAGGTGATGTTCAAGAAAAATATGGGGTCGTATTGCAGTAATGACGTGGACAAGCAGGGCATTTAGTGACGTGGACGGACGTTTCCGTGAAATGTCTTGTTTGGAGGTGCAAACCAGGGCGTAAAATGCAGTGTGTGTGTGCGTGTGCGTGTGCGAGAACATTTATGTACGTGCATCGTTTTTTAGATTGTGGCATTATAATGGGAAGATGAGTGAGTGCTGATAATGAGCTGGAGATAGGTGATGAAGGTGTGGAATGTAGAAGAAGGACACTGAGACACTTTGCTGCGTGGTGTAGTCCGGTCGAAACCTGACCCTGTGTCGCATCTCTGTACCCACCTGGTTATGAACCTTCCAGATAGTAAATGGACTAAATGGACTGCATTTATGGACTGCATCGAGCTTTTCTACAACAGCGTTGTACTCAAAGCGCTCTACAATGAATACCTCACATTCACCCATTCATACACACGTTCACACAACGACAGCGGGTCAAAGCATGCAAGGCGTGTGGGGAACAGGTAGGGGTTAGGGTGTCTTGTTCAGGGACACCTCAACACTCAGCTAGGAGGAGCCGGGGGTTTGAACTGGCAACCTTCCGGTTACTGAACAAGACGCTCTACCCCCTGAGCTACTGCTGCCCCTGGTAGTACAAATTATAACAACATCTCATCGTGCAATGCTATTTGCTGCTAAAATGTCTCCACTGATAAAAGAAATTGTAAGACAACACAACAAAAACACAACAAAAATGTAAAAAATAGAAACATAAAACAGTGACTGGCTGCATCGATGTATTTGTTTCTTGAACCCCGTCAACCTGAATCATAATATATTCATACCCCACACGTCCAGACCCCTGACACGCATAAACACACACACACACACACACACACACACAAAAACACACACATGTACACTCACACAAACATACACACACACACACATACATACACACATACACTCGCGCGCACACACGCACACAAACACACACATGTACACCCACACAAACACAAGTACACACACACTCACACACACACAGCCATCGCCTGCTGACTGATACCGCGGACTAAGAGCTTACCGCCTCGCCGGGGCTGCAGAGGCTCAGTGCGGCAGATGACAGACTGTTTAGACAAATTGGGAAGGAGGTAGGAGTCTTAGGTGGAGAGGCAGCCTGTGTCTAAAGTCCTTAAAGAAGATTTGTGGTGGTGAATGAGTTGACACCCCCCCTGCCACACCCCCTAACATGAATCATGTCGGGACCCTTATCAGCTACTCAGCAGTACAGAAGGCAGACGCAGTCCCAGACCTGATGCCTGAACACACTGCTCTGATGGAAGGACCAACTCGGCATGGTTATTAACGCTGTTGTAAAACTATACGGGTGTGTCAATATGTCACATTAGCAAGAGAATAGCAATATCACTTTGATTATTACAGATTATAAAATAACATTGTCATTAAAACAGATTGGCAACACTACACAGATTGTTTAGATACCTGTATGTATATTATGTATATAGGTCATACTATTTAAGTAGACACATAACGCATCAGTCTCCATAATGCAAATAAAGCCTTTGGACTGTGGACTTTCTAAACTCCTATTGTATGTCTGGTTCGGGTTAAGGAGTCATTATGTGACAGTATAGTTCAGCTCAACTCATTTTCTTGCCTAAAGGAAGCTCAGTAATCGCCTCTGACTCCAGTTTCCTGTCCGACGGTCTGAGAGCAGAGAGAGAGAGTGAGTGTGTGTGAGTGTGTGCGAAATCGCACAAGGAGTTGAACTTCTTAGATGCGTTGTGTAGTTTACAGATTGTAGAAATGCCTTACGGTGACCAGGGCTGGACGACTGATCCTGTGGGACTTTACATTGACAAAGTAGAATAGAGAAAGTTGGGTGTGCACACAAAAAAAAGTGTTGGAGAACTTTCCTGTGGAGTCTGACGGAGCAACATCTGCTGCACGGGCGGAGAGGAGAGAGAGGAGAAGGCGGAGGAAAAAACATTTTTTTGTTCGTAAAAAATGCAATAAAACGCGGGTTTTGAAGTGTACATGATACGGAGTGAGCGTTTGCGGGCGTGGAGGAAAAGGTCGAGAAGGTTCTGAGATAAGACCCCCACCTGGAGAAGCTGAAGGATGAATTAGAGAAACCGTCGCTGCTGTCTGAGTCTCGGCCACTAAGAAAGGTAAGAAGTTCTTCACATCGTGTTCGTGTTGATTTGTCGAGAGGTGCTAACTTTATTTAAGCTAACCCGCGGACACGGAGTGGAGTGAAGCTGAACTTGAACTTGGTTTTAGCTTTAGGAGGACATTGCGCAGGCACACTAATGAAAAGGTAAACACAGTGGTCTACAATGCAACAAGCTACATCTCCACTTCCATTTATTTTCAAGCAGGTATGTTATTATTTCGGGATTTCTGTTTTAAATAACAAATAGTATAACGCTTGGATATTTGCCAACGTTGTCAGGCTCTTCGAAAGCTCTCCAAACTATTCCAGGCTTAGATTTATGAGACAGGTAATCGTAATGAAGTTATTCACTGCGTAATGTTTATGTAATGTTCGTGCGTTACTAACAAAGCGGGAAAGTTCACTGTGTGGTCAAGTTTCGCAAAGCTGTCGCGATTTGCAAAATACTTGAGGTGCGCGCCGAGGGAGCGCGCAAACAGCTGTCCAGCTGAAAATGCTATGGCAGGGAGGCGCGCGCTAAACAGATGTTGGCACGTGACACTTCGTCCTCTCCTGCTGGTTCCTGACGCTAACATTAAATGTGAATAGCAATAAGTGATCAGAGGTATAGCTTGGTGTGCGCAAACTGTAACTGCTGTTTGCTGTTTAATCTATTTTTGTTCTCTCTCTCTCTCTCTCTCTCTCTCTCTCTCTCTCTCTCTCTCTCTCTCTCTCTCTCTCTCTCTCTCTCT
>JAOPJJ010000024.1:13283328-13294020 GCA_027122795.1 Enchelyopus cimbrius
CACACACACACACACACACACACACACACACACACACACACACAGCGTGCACAAGCTGGAGATTTATGGCCACACTACCCGATACCGGTCCAGAAGGCAGCATTCCAGGTGACTCTCCTTTTGCCCTAGCCTCGCTCGCTCTCCCCGCATCAATGAGCACGGTGTGTCCTTCTCATAAACTATGTGACAGACCTGGCCCCAGATCAGCCGCGCCAAGCAGAGCCCCGTTCAAACACTCACAGAACAACACACCGTGCAAAGCTTATTAGCAGCTCCGGCGACCACGGCAGGTGAAAGTAAACAAAATGGAGGTGCTCACCAGAGGACGGTATTTATCTTCCTGTTCTTATCAAATCCCTGGTGGTATGTCGGTGGGCTTTGTATTGAATCCTCTGGCTAGAGTTTCCCACAGGGCAGCAGCAGCGGCAGCCCCCCTCGGAACAATACTCTCTCTTGTCTGTTCTCAGCAGCCTGATAGGTGTTGCAAGAGTTTCAGAGGAGCTGGCCCCGCCCCCCGCACAGGCCCCTCCCTCTGACATCACACACACCTCACGCTGTCATCACAGCCCTGGCTGTCCCTCCCCCCCTCCCTCCCTCTCTGATGTCCCTCTCCAAATCTCTCTATATTGCCCTTCCTGCCTGGATGACTCATGCGCTAAGCACCAGCTCATTATTCATCTCATTCTAAATACGTTAGTCAGCTCCGTTTACAGTTTGTCTCTTTACTTCTCGCTCTCTTCCCACACATCCTGCACGTCTTTCCGATTACTGCTGCGCTGAAGTTACTTCCCTCTCAGTCAAACCAGATGGGCAGGTTCTCGTTTTGTCCGTACCTGGAAGTGCTGCTCGACTCCTCCCTCCTCCTGCCTTCCCGATTCGGGGCCAGGTGGTAAACACCCACTGCTAAAACATGACTCTTTTGACCGGCTTCTGTTTTCAGAGATTGTCTCTCCACTGTTTTTTTGCATTGGAAGACACACTCACAGGGTTTACATGGACGCTTTAACATCCCAGAGAAAACATCTAAGGAATCTGCTGCGTTGGTCTACTCATTAATGTCAGGCGCTAATGGGGCCGTGGCTCAGTCTGCGCCCCCCTGCGGGTACCCCTCGGGGGCCTCTTCTCCCAGCGCGCCCAGGAGCCGACCTGGGAGGACAGCATTACACTGGCCCTACGAAACCCAAAGTCATTCATGTCCACCGGCGGCGAGGTACAACAAAGTCCTCTAAAGCTCGCTCCTCTGCATTACTGCATTACTATTTCTGTAGTCATTGGCCAGCAGTGTGGCTTGTCCTTCACCGGGTCTGCCTGTGGAATAATGTGGCTCTTTGGACCCCAATGCACGGCTGAGGCCCCTCCCCCCCCCGCCCCCGGAGACAAGCACAGTAGTGGCGGCTGACGAATGTTGCTCGGTCTGCACGGCAAAGATAAAAGGTTCATAAACTCAGAAATGGTTTTCTAGTGGATCTATGGCTGGAGACTGCACCACCGCATGGTGCAGCTGTAATCTGTTCACCGGCCGGCCGGCCAGTCAGGCTGTGATGTGTGTGGGGGGGGGAACGCAGTAATTAACAAACAATGGGAGCCGGCAGGAGGAGCGCTCCCCTCCACTTCGCACCCTATAGCACCACCGGCATTCAGTGGTGCGGCACTATCACAATTTACATTCTAATGAAGGCTAAATGGCTCTGATCTCATTTGGTTCTCGCAATGAGGGATTCTCGACACTTTGAGTGCGGAAACGTGACACCATCAGACAGCCCGGTGTCGGATGAGGCCATCTCTGAAGTATGCCAGGGATGGAACACACCTAGGAAGGCTCTGGTGTCACGTGTCACCTCTATTGTAAGGGAAATGGCACACTAGAGTACTACGGCCAACTCGCAGAGTCACAGCCAGCCCGCAGGCCGTCGCAGGCAGGCAAAGAGGAAGGACGCTACTTTCGCTCATATTTAGTTTTTTAATCAGACACTGTTTTCCTTTCTCTGTAGAGTGGGATGGGGCGGTCGCATGATGAAATGCCTGTGGTTTGGTATGGGCTTCGGAATGGTTGTGAACACCCCCAGCGGATCTAAGGCCCAGTGGTATCTTCCATTATGATATAAAAACCCTGGGTGGTGACTCACACTGTGACTGTACAGGCCGTGCAGCGCCACGCCCTGCTCTCGCCAACACCAGCTGCTGGTTGGCCCTGGAGCTGTGTACACTGGGAGCGTGACAACGGCGACTGGGAGTTGTGTACCAAAGTCCCATGAGACGCTGGCTTGTTTTTTGACTGACGTCTTCGCCTGTGCGTCATCTTCTTCTGGGGACACGCTCGAGTCAATAGCGGGATAATCGTCGATCTTGGGAGCCGCTCATTCAGAGATTGAATGCACTCGCGCTCTCGCAAGACGCTAGCGGGACGAAAAAGCGCCCGCGGCGTGAAATATCCCTCGAATGAACAGCTTGAAGTGATTCCATTTACTGCAAAGAAATACACATCTTTAATCATCCTTTCACCACCCGGCTCCTCACGGTGAAACGCTGAATCTGTATTCAAGGGGGAGATTTATCTGGGTTCTAATGGATCATCACATTTTATAGACGCAGATCAGCACGCCGCCATAAAAGCGCTCAGTGGGGCTGTCGGGACGCCAGGGAGCTACACAGATGAACACAGAGGGCCAGGAGGCTGCCTACGCTGCCTCAAACTGCAGCAGGAAGGCTTGACGTGACCTCTGCATTCTACATGTTCCACGCGAGAGGCGCAGTGTCTTTACTGGGCCGCGGCCCACCGACAATCACAGCGCAGCCCGTCCATCAAGACGGAGCCAGGTCAAACCCTCCTCGCCGCTCTGCCTCTGGAGCAGCGCTCTACGTCGAAGTCGTCTGTTCCCACTGATTGGGCCCGACGGTGTCCTTAAGAACGCCGCAGCGGCGCATAATGAAAATGACAGGGTTCTCAGTCTCTCTCACACCAGGCCTCCGCCTCCCCTCTGCACAACAGGGGAGGGCCTTTTCAAGGCTCCGCGCCATTCATTAAGGGGTGATGAAACGGACATGCATGGAGAGGGAGATAATGAGAGGTCCGGGCTTATCGTGACCACATTCACCCAGCCTCGACTCCCAACGAGAAGTTCAACTCTCAGAGGGAGTTAAATAGAGGGAGGGAGGGAGGGAGGGGAGGAGAGGAAGAGTCGTCTTGGCCCAGAAGGCAACAAGATGCGCCCTGGCAAGGCCGCAAATCTGGAGATCCCTCACACACTCTCACACACTGGGTGTCGCTCACACAGTAGAGAGCAGCTTTGCATAATGAGAATAGCATGCAGGGGAGGGGTAGGAGGAGTGAAAGGGGCGTGGACGGAGAGTTTCCATTCAGAGACGACGAGCACTATCACTATCGGCCAGATGACAGAGGGCTTCTCCCTGGCTCTCTGGGAGCCTAAGTTATTGTTGTGCTAATCATAACAACAAGAGCTGCAGCTACAAAGAAGGGGTAATAAAAAATGGCTGGTCTTTCCCTGGTCCCCAATGGGGGGGGCAGGCCCCTGGCCGTGCTTGTGTGTGTGTGTGAGAATGTCAGAGATCTCCAACACCGCAGCCCCTAGATCACACAAACCCTACCTTCCCTGACTGGCACCGTGCCAAACCAGGACCCCACCTCACTGTAGCTCCTCCAAAAAGCCATAATTACACCTTTGACACTGGAGAGGGAGGGCGAGCGACACAGACTTTGGCCAGGATTTTAATTGTAGTGAGCCACGCCCCTTTATGCGGTGTGGAATTTGCAGTGACACCACACCCGGCTTAGTCAGCAGCAGCCCTCTGCCATGTGGAACAGGTAGGAAGGGAGTAGTAAATGTAGTAATGTCAGTCATGTAGGTAGTAACAGCGAACAGGGACTGCATTAGGGCCACTATCAGGGCTGAGTAATAGGCCTCTGTTTGGACAACCCGTGCAGGTGTTGACATCCACTTGAGGAACTGCTCCTGCGCGGGTCAGAACTTCCTGTTCCGGCCTTGTTTGGGCAGTGTGTGTGTGTAACCTTGATGGTGTACGTTTCCCATGGCTACCACAGAGCTCCGTCTGATCGGGCTTTAACTTTTTTCAAACCACTATTTACAGTTTGGTGGAGTATTAACGGACTGAGGGTGGGACTCCCTCGGTCTGTTAATGCTCCACCAAACTGAACATGAAAAGCGCAGTTGTACTTTATCAACACGAAGAACATGCACAAACACACACACGCAGGACAGGTTGATAAGACAACTCCTACACAACCGCAAAATAACTTTTAGACAAGTTTTACAGAGAAAGCCATGCTGAAAGTCACATTAAACAGGGAGACGTGAACGAGAAGCAAACATTGACTCCAGCGGTCAACGCAGGGGGGGGATACGCGTTAGTGGGACTTACTTTTCTGGGTTTTAATTTGTCCTGCAAGTCGAACTGACCGATGCCTTTGTAGCTGACCCCCAGCCACCAGGGGATACCCTGTTTGTCCTGCAGAAAGGAGTGAGAGGGCACACACACACAGGCGCTCATTAAGAGGGTTTACTGCAAGGAGCTGGGGAACGGAACATGGGGCTGTTTCCAAAGCAATTACCCCATTATGCTCTGAGCAAGAGCAACACAAGGTGAGATCAAATCCAAGAAGCCTTCAGAGGAGCCCTGTGCGGCCTGCCTGAGTCTCTTTAAAGGCTGTGTTTGATCTCCTCAGACGCGTGCTTTAATGAGCCCAGGTAAGGGAAAGTCAGGTTAGATGTGGTGGCCAAGCACACAAAAGAAGGGTTTTCCCCTCAGTTGTGGTCAGCTGAGCTCCAGTGAATCTATATTTAAAAGCCTTCACAAGAAGACGCATCTTGTCTTTGATCTGCACCATTTAAATGTTGTAACGCAAAACTGATTGTTGTTTCATTTGCTGCGTCGACTGGATCGCCAAATGATGTCTTAAACAGAACCAGAGCGAGGGTACAACATGCTTCAGGGTACAACATGCTCAGAGTGTAGGCACTGGGTCCGCACGGGACAAGGTGAAGCTACCGTTTGACCCCGGCCCCCTGGCTCACCTTCACAGGGTAGTAATGGACTCCATATGTGGGCAGGGACTCCACCAGGGCCAGATACCTTCAGGAACGATTGAGAGACATTAGCGGGAGGCTTAACACTTCATCACTGTCAGCCGGCGGCCGTCAGCCATCGGGCTGTGCAGCGGCCTTACAGTAGCCCGCCGATCAATTGGTTTCGGTGGCCACCGTGGAGACAGAGAGGGGAGGGGCATCGATCGACCCGGCCCAGGGATTGCATCGAGTTACGGCTGCGGTGAGAGAAAAAGCACACGCACTACAGAGGACTGCACCCCACCCCCCCCCTCCGCTCCACCCGATTGGCAGGCTGCCTGGTTTAAAACAAGGCCTGTCCTAATTAATTAGACTTCCCTGCAGAACGGAGAGCATCCACTTCCCCCGGAGCGCCAAGCGGCTGGAGAGGGAAAATAATAATCGCTATCGATGAGGGGAGTGTTTTACTTAAGGAGAATAAGGAGGCTCCTGGGGACGGGCTGGCCCGACGGCGATGGCCATCCCATTGTTATTCGAGAGCAGGAATGCAAACTTCTGACTTACTGAACGATGGCCTGTCCTCTGCCCACTCCTTGCAGTTTCTTGTAATGTTCAATCACTCGGTCCTCGCTGAAACGGGAAGAGATAAGACTTTTAAATGAATAATCCATCAACTGCTGCGCCGCCTCCCCCTGCCCCCCACTCCCACCCCCGCACAAAAAAAAACAAAAACAGGAGAAGGGTGTGAGACGGGCCTCCCAAATCCCATTCCGTCTGCTCATGCAGAAAATACATCCTGGGCCGCTGGTGGCACTCACTGGCCTCTCTATCACTCTCTGGCTCACTCTCTCTTCCTCGCTCACACACACACACACGCTCACACACACACACACACACACATTAATCGCTCCTTTTAACAGAGCTGCGGGGATTGCAGACTCACTGCAGCATGGGTGGTAGACCGTGAGGCGCGCGCACTAACACACACACACACACACACACACACACTCACACTCACCCACACACAAGGCCGTAGTGTTATAAAGCGCCTATTGATTTGAAGTGTTGTTTTACATGTTATCCATCTGGACCTCAGACAAAGGCTGTTAAAAGGAAAGCAGGGGGAGGTACTGCAGTAGCAATGTAGAACAGAGACAACCTCCAGATAGTCGGCTGCTCTCAAAGGGTTCATGCTCCTCCAGTGCGTTGCGGAGGCGAAACGTAATGATCAAATCATGAGGGTTAATTAGCCGCCCCGCCAGAGACTGCACCCGTCACGCCCAGCAAACCCTGGAGGCCCGCAGCCTCCAAAATTGTTTTGAGCAGCCAGGGAGGTAACGAGCACCGACGCCACTCAGCGCCAGGAGGGCTGACAGGGGGCTGTGGCAAAGGGTGGTCTAGGGTGACCGCGGAGCAGTTACAGGGGGCTTGGTAACCCCCAAGGATTAGCTGACCAACAGACCCCCCCCCCCCCCCCTTACAGGTGCACGGCGGGGTCCGCTCTACGTTAAGCCGACGGCGTGTGAACGGGAGGGGGCTCACCAGTAGGTCAGCGATGGGTGCTCCCTCAGGACGCCGGTGGGCAGGAGGGTGAGCTGCTTCAAGTCTTCCCTGGCGGTCTCGTCGCTGCAGAAGAACAGGGGAGAGAAACCAGAACAATAAGGCAGACCGCACGGAGCCGGTCGGTACCTTGAAGGCGTGATTATGTCTGTGGATAAGAGCGGCCGCTCGTCTCAGTCAAACCGGGCGGCGTGGGGGGGGGGAGGCGTGCGCTGACGTAGTGTGGGCTACAGCGGATCAGAAGGGTGTTATTGGTGTTGGCAGTGTAGCCTCAGGGGGGTGGCATTGCTGCGTCTACTGGTCTAAACGGTTAAGGTTGTTGTCAGCCAGACGGAAGGTTGTTGGAACAAGCCCAGGGGTGCTCGCGATCCAGTGTGTGCACCCCTGAGACATATCCCTCACTATAACCGACATCCAATAATACTCCATGTATCCAAGGTCAATCAGGGTGACCAGACCAGGGAGATTTGACACAGCATGTTATTGCTGTGTAATGACATGCGCGTCTGCATACACATACTCCCAATTTCCCACAATGCCGCGGTCTCACGTTATGACCTTAAAAACAAGTGTCCTAGGCCCCTCCCTCTAGGTCTGGTGGTGGGAGGGGGGGGGGGTTGAATTTCTAAGCCTTAATGCAACACAGCCATAACTCACATGTAAGAGAGAAAAAGGTGCAGCATCAGGCGATTTCTCTCTCCCCCCTTCCTCCTCTCTTATCTGGGAGACAACCGGTGCACGCCAAGTCTAGGTACGGGATTCACTCATGTGTTGCCAAAACTCATTTATCTTTTGAGTCATGGGCTCTTTGAAATGAGGTTGAGGCAGAAAGTGCACAGAGACTTGCACTGCAGGTCTTCGGCCAGGGATATGTACTTCAGTGTTATCTTATGGAAAGCTTTAGTGATTCTCCCAGCGCAGATCAAACAATGACTGGGCCAAGATGTATGAACAAAGTTTAGCACCGGGCTTATGAATACAAGAATAGGCCCAAACCCCTGTGGTGTGGTGTGGTCGGTCTCTGTATGCGTATCCCACATGGAGGGTGATGTGTGTGTAAGAGAGAGATAGAGGGGGAGAGACAGAGAGAAAGAGGGAGAGATAGTCTGATAGGGGGGAGAGAGAGGGTATTAACTGGGTCTACAATTACTGCCAAAAGACGGGCGGCTCTGGGTTTGCCCGAAGGTGCACCGGAGCCCTGAACAGACCCCATTCAGCAGCTCTTGGCAGAGCGAGGTAGTGGTGAAAGGACCTGGACAAGTTCGCCATCATTCTATGATTCTTCAGTTCCAGGCACAGGTCTCACAGACAGGATGCAGGCCTCTGGGCTGACCTTATTGCATTCCACATGCTAGGCTATATCATCGTAAACTACTGGTGAAAATCCAGTTCTATTTACTACTTTCTCACCCAAGTAGCCATAGCAACTTAAACCCAACACAAACAGATCACAGTCATTTAGCGGCAGGTAGGGGGATCTTGCTCAAGGGCACCTGAAGGTTGGCTAAACGACATGGGGGATCAAACCCAGTACCTTTTTGGCAGGAAGTCAAATGCCCTAGCCATGAAATTAAATAAATAAATCCTGTTGGGCCAATTGTCATGTGACCCAAACAAGACCTTCATGGAAGTCAAGGCAGGCACTCTGGTCCACTCAAGGCCCTTTCGATCTAATGGGATTTCACATCTGCTGATGGTGTGGCAAGCCTCACAACGATCCAGTTATGGGAACCCGTTTACGATACTAACTGGCTACAAGGGGGAAAAAAAAGGAAAATCCACAGGACCACTGGTTCCCCCCGTCCCCCCCAGCAGATACCTCTGCTAGGTTGACTGGGTTCCGCTGCCATGGCATTTCACTGGCAGTTTGATGGTCTACGTTTTTATATGGTGGGTGTGTTTGTGTGTGTGTGTGTGTGTGGGGGGGGGGTGCAGGGGCCCGGCGTTGCCAGGGCAATGTGTTCCCCACAGCCGCCCCGTCAGCAATCTGGAATTCATTAGGACGTCTGCTATCTCCCCGCAGCATGGCGGTGGTCCCTGCGCCAGGACGACGCCCAGCTCTGGGCCGGGCACGGCCCCGGCGTGCCCACGTAGCATGTGGGGCGGGGGGGGGGGGGAAGAAACGGTGCGCATGTGTCAGCTACTTCCAGAGGGCCGGGAGACGGGGGAGGGCAGCTCGGGAGGGTCAGGATGAGGAGGAGGAAGCCCCTCCGTGAAGTACAAGTGAAGGCCACCAGTGACACAGGCTAGTGGACACTACACTGCTGCCACTTATGTTTGCAGCTATGGGCAAGTGTATTGATTCTGCTTTTATGTGAATCAGTGCATCATTTCTTTGATTAAATGTCATCAATAATGGCGGATTCCCCACAACCTCAATTCGACGAGTTTGTCCCTTATGAGCAGCCAAGAGAACCGCAGGCAACGTTTGGCTTTTGGTTCAATTGATAAATGATTGAACCACTTTGATTTGATTAAAAAAACGGTCTGTTCAGCAGTAATGGAGAGACGCAGGCCAATGTCTGCCTGCCTGGACGCGGGCCTGAGATCATCGGTGTTAACGTGAAGCTATGCCGTAGAAACCACGAGGAGCATGGGGGACAATTAGTTTAATGTGTGGACTGATACACAGCGCCAAGGCCCTTGTTATAACACCGCTACGGCTGGGGCCTCACCCTGACTCATCCCTCCCAGACAAAAACAGCCCAGGCGGGACGGTGTGGGAGGCAAGGGGAGGTTGAACCTCTACTCCCACACAACTTATCTCCCGGGGATCCACCCTTCACCCTCTCTGGCTCAGAGGAAACTCACATGCAGCCCCAGTGGCCCTCCGCTTCCACAAGACAAGACACGGAAACACGCAGTCTCAGAGAAAAATTGAGATTAGGAAGAACAGGGTGAAACTGAAAAAAACACTGTCAGGGGAACATCATGCAGTTAAAGAACTGTACAATTGAAGACGACAGTAGTACTGTATTGTGCTACGACTGCTTTATTACAACACTGAAAGTCCAGGTCATAGTGCCCTTATCCACAGAATGAGCACACAAAAATGTAAATGGAGCAAGATAGAGGAACGTGTCAGAACATCGTACTCGGAATCGAAATGTGCTATCTCAGTAGAAGCAGAAAGAAGTGAGACTTGGGAGAGATGAATATCCATCCAGATGGCTGGAATCTCCCAGATTATATGTTGGCAGCTATTGCTTTATTGTGCTTTCATAGCCGGGACAAAGTACAGTCCAACCCTACACCTACAGTACATGAACTCACAGGGGTCACAACTGAAGTAACTCACCCACACTACGCTTTGAGGATTAAACACTGCCGGTTAAAAGCAGAAAAAACATTGCAGCGTGAATGCACTCGGAGCATCAGCGTGCAATCTGCAATCACTAATTACCACGAACGCAGCCACGCTTGTAAATAATGATAGGGTCACACAACAGAAATAGAAGCATTTCACTTTTTGGGAGGGGGAGTGAGAGAAGGACTCAAGAGAGTGAGGAAAGGAAAGGCAGAGAGTGGGAGAGAGGGAGAGAGTGAGAGTGAGTGAGAATAAAAGATGGCAGCATGTGTGTTCAAAGCATACGTGTATAACTCCTTAGTGAGCACTAAGCTTTGTGTTTGTAATAAAGCACAGGCCTTCCGGGCCACAATGGTGGCAGCCGTGTGAAGCTGTTCACAGAGGGAGGTCCTGTGTTTACTGTTTGTCTCTGTGTCCTTCACTTCTCTCCGGACAACACAGGTCAAACTAAATAGCATGCTCTTATCACAAGGTCATGACTCTTATCGCTTAGAGAAATACCTTATAAATAAATATCTCTCCTGGTGACCTGATTAACGATAGGTAGAAATCCCATGCAGAATTGACAAAACATTCAACCACTCACACATGCATAGGAAGCTCTTCAAGAGTATTTTCAAGCTCTGACAAAACTAAAGACACAACCACACACACCTAAGCACACAATATTGTGGGAAAGGAACACAGGTATGCTGCTGAGAGAAACCCCCATAACACGTTGATAGCAACAGAAGATCAAGGCTTCAGGTCAACGTCACTTTAAACCCAGACAGAGAGAATGAT
>JAOPJJ010000024.1:13318084-13332936 GCA_027122795.1 Enchelyopus cimbrius
AAGACTGAAACTGGAAAGGGGTGGCAGGCTGTCTCAGCAGTTTGTTGGAATCGGAGGACGGGACAACAAAAAAAGTGGCTGGTGATAAAATGAAATGAAATTATGCTAAGGAAAATGTAACGCATCATTATGCAGTCTAAGTAACACATCAAACATACAAGCAGCGCTGCTGCCATATTTTTTCCAGTTAGTGACAGTTATTTTGAATTGAGGACAGGGTGAATGGTAACCTCACTTAGGGATCCTAATTTAGGAAATTCCTAACTTCGGATGGTAGTGTAATGGCTACATTCCTATAAGATAGGAACTCAATTAAGGTCGGAAACCTGCTTCTGCAATACCAAAACCCCTTAAGGAGTTAGGAAGTTTCTGTTATGAGGCGCCTGAACAGCATTCTAAAAGCCTACGCCATGTGACCAATAAACCTGTGACATCAGGACTATCCACCATGACCAACACAGTGATCCTTTGTTGAATGATCAATTCCTTAATATAACTGACAAAAAACCCCAGCATATTTACGTACGCTTCGTTTTTGTCACCGTTTCCATTTACAAATCAAATTCATGTTTATATATGCTGACAAAAAGTAACAAACTATATATACAGTAGGATTTCCATAATGTGAAAATACTTTAACCGTCAACATTGACCTGAATCAGAGACTTCGGAAAAAGAATAGTATGCTGTGAATACATTTTTTGTCCTAGAAGGTGTTAAAAGACATGGTGCTTAATGGTAACAGGTTTATATTTTGATCAATAATCAGCAGAATGATCTTGCATGCTTTATAAAATAAGAAAACAAGTTTAACGTTCAATGCAACATACCATTAATGGCATGAGCTTTCCAAAACTCCGCTTAGTAGATCATATATGATCGATTATCTGACTGGATATTGGATATTGGTTCGAAAAATAAATAATGTTTGTTCTTGGTTATTGTCTGGTTAAAGATCATTTATGAATTTAGTCACCTGGGATTGGGTTGTTCCTCCACAGTTCTAAATAATCATAGCAGGAAGTCCAAGCACATTGTGAAAACAGACAATTATTAGGTTCCTGTTTTGTTTCAAAATAGCCATAGCTGTTTCATAATGGGATGGTTCATAGGTTCTAATCCTACATGCTTTTTGGGTGCTAATCAGTGGCTCTGGGATGGCTGCAGGAAGCTAGCGTGCGTAGGAGAGAAGATGGTCTGAAATAGAAAGCTCTGTTTTTAAAGACGATTTCAGCATGGAAATAGTTGAATCATAACCCCCAATAGCTTCCCCATTTTGGTTGCAGCTAATGATGCTACATGTAGACATGTGGAAACTCATGTGCATTGAAAATCAAACGAGATAATCATTTTTAACAGCAACTACTTTTTTCCGACACTTTGGCACTATTGAATCACAAATGACAAACTTGAGAACCAAGTCTGCTTAGAGTGTTTCTGATATATATACTCAACATCAGAATAAAGAACCAGCCAACATGAAGATCAACAAAAAAAAGAGTTTGAAAAAGCAAGAGGGCATGAATGTACGTGGAACAATTACATACAAAGTGATCGAGTTTTGGTGCCATACTTCCTCCAAGAATGTTCAATAGTCGTTAAATTGCTTAAAGACAGAAGTCTGTAGATTATTTTATATATATATATTTATATATTTTATATACGGTTTTCTACATGTGCTTGGACGAGCGCAGTTAACCAGAGTAGAAAAGTCCATCCACACGACTACACCATACACAATTGTATTTGAGATGACACCAGAACAAGTAAAAGACTGTTCTGAACTTTTTGCTTTGGGTCTAACTTTGTTATCCCTTTTGTAAACAAAGCTGGGTGTTGATCTGAAGAGTTGAACAAGGACGCCACAGACGGAGATTAGCCATGGTTGCCCTGAGAGTGTACATCTTCAGATAAAGCCTGGGCCTTATCTGAAACATGTGTGGTTATACCATTAGTGAAGGTTCACTGGTCATTGCCATAACTGCAGTTTCAACCCTATTTTGCCTTCAGTTGCACAGCTGTCTCATTCAACAGCACAGACCGGAGATTGTCTGCATCGTCCTTTCTGTAGACATGTTGTCAAACCATAATGCTGTTAGATATGGACATGGACCTGAATGCAGAGAAACACAATCTTTATCAAATTGCAATTTTGTGTAAATTTTTTTACACCAATTTTTTTTATAGTATTATTTTAGTTTGTTTATTGAATCTCGAACCATGTAAATACTTCGACCCATAACTAGGACTTAAGTTAAAATGTGTTCCCTTTGTGTGTGAAGACTTTGCATGTAAAGACTTGTTTGAAAGGATAAATGAGTGGTTTGTCATTAACTTATCCCCAGCAAGGCACACTGGGATGGGTGAAGTGTCAACCATGCAAGTGAGACACGATTGTGTCAGAACAGGAAGTCAGGGGGACATTAAATAGGCCTCTATTCCTCAAACAAGAGTTAACGACAAAGGCATGGTAGCCTTTTGTGGCATAGAAATGAAAAGGTAAGCACATGCTTCATCCCCACTCTGTATTTCTATATCATTATCAGGTTTGTTATCATATGCTATTATGGGTTTTTCATTGGGCCATTTTCTGTCACATTATATTTGAGTATATTTATTTGTTGTCATGTTGAGCAAAAATGTCTTAATCACTGTCACCCTTTACACAGGGGAGTTTAAATGTAATACCTCTGTTTTTATTATGGTATTATTATTGTATTATGATTAGTAGTAGTTGTAGTAGCAATAGTTGTATTAGTAGGAGCATTAGTAGAAGTAGTACTTGTAGCGGTAACTATGATACATTTTTGAATTTGATATTTGTAATCCTCTTTCACACAAGATACTGTACCTAAAAATAAAGCAAACAAAAAGTGAAAAGCCCAAGCTGTGCTTTAAATGGCAAAAAGGCACACATGATCATCCGAGGGAACATGAATAATTAAATCTTTGCAGAAAATGTTCTTTAGGGATGATGTTTTTTACATAAACAAGCAATAAGCTTATATAAGCAATGCGCCCAGACAATGCAACGTAAGAAATGTCCTGAAGTGATATTATCTTTTACCGTCTATAACCATGTAATTACAGTAATGCATTACTTTCTAATAATTTTTAATGAACAGGGTGTAGAATGTATAGACACCCTGTTAACATAAATACATATAAATATACTTTTCATATACTGACATCTCCTGTTGGATGTATGTTAACCGTTAACCTACGCCTTAGCAGACTGGTCCTCAAAAAACTTGAGGACTCATAGGGAGGGGATCCAAAAATGTCTAATTAGTCAGATTACGGTGCAGCTGCAGCGCCTGGAGCTTTGAGGTGGTGTTACAGAGCGATCACTTAACCAGGGAATGCACCTTTCTGACAGTTTACGCACTGCCAGCTCCAGTTACGTTGTTGGGAAGCTAGCTTTGTCTACTGAAATACCTTGCGGGCTGGAGAGGGTTAGGTGTTTGTGTTATAAAGGACAAGAGCAATGCACTGTGGCCAATTTTGCCTCAATGTATATTTATTGCAATAAAAGGAGAAGAAATGTGTGTTTAAAATATTTATAGACCACAATGGTTTGATATTCCAAAAATGTAAAAAAAAAAAAAAAAAGGCAAATACGCCAAAAAGTACTTCCGATATCGGTTAAATTCCAGGAATACACAAAAGGTAGGAACGGATAGTAGGACATGATCATATAATAAATATCCATTAGGGTCATAAAACAATGTTGAGCATTTATATGCATATAGATAGGTAGGGAGGAAGAGAAATGTTCTAATAGTGATTAGATCTGCTGCATGTCAATTCAAATTGTCCTACACATTATAGGACAGAGGCAGCCAGTCTTTTCAACATGTCTGTACTTACAAACATGTTGTACTGCATGGAAACCCTTTGGGAAAACATGCCTTCAGCATACTGATTACACAACACAGTGGTTTGCACAAAGGAATCTCCGGCTTGCCTCACACTCAATTCGGACATTGTTACAAACTGTGACTGTGACAAACTGTGGTTTATGTGTGTGTATTCGAGTGTTCATGCATTCACTCATGAGTGTATTTGCTATTGTGTATATTTGGGTGTCTTAAAGTGCATGCAGACATGCGTGTATGTGTGTGTGAAATCCGCCCCAGCGTTGACTAAATGTCTTTCCTGTCGCCCATCTTGGGTGGGCTGGGCCCTACAGTGCTCTGTGGCACCTACATGGCCCTCCTAAGCCCATCCGGACAGGACCCCCCCGAATCCCACCCCTCAAGCCCCATGCGAGTAGCCGGAGGCGATGCCAGTGTCCGCAGGGCTCTCATCGGCTGGACCCGGAGAGAAAGACCAGGCACACTGGAGCCCCCTGGATCCATGGCTGCCAGCGCTCGCCCTCCACCCGTTTCTCGCCAGCCCCAAGCCCCACTGCCGACGACCAGATACCCATGGAGAGTTTAGAGGTAAAAAAGGATTTCTTACCTTCAGTGACCATGCTTCGGTTTATGCACTGCATGAGGAACATGGAGTGATTAAGGGTGTCTTCTAAGTTCCTTTTTGTCCTCCTCTGAATTATTAGAACCGTGTTTAAGGATTTCTCCCGTTAGGCGGCGTTCTGTGGCTGATCACCTTTGAAGATGAAAAAATGCAGCTCTCTGGGTGCAGACTGGGCTAAATCCATAGTTGGATTATCTGATGACAGAATTCCTGTTTCTGTTTAATCCTATTTGCTTCACTACGTTGACCTGTGTTGCTTGTGGTCGCTGATTCCATTCCCGTTGTGTCCAATTGGAGCATAAACTAGAGCCTTTTTGGGAAACACAATGTGCTTTATTCAACACGGACTGTATCTAGGGAACTGAAGGGGCTCAAAAAAATATAAAAAGGAGTGAAGAGGTAAGTGTCAACTTTAAAGTTAACTCCTCCTTTCAAAAAGTTACTTTCAGCATGTAAAAGTGGTGAACCTCTCCGTTTCTAAATAGAAAAACCCAACACGTTTTCATCACAGTCCTGCATATGAGGCGTTTTGCGAAAAGGAAGAATGTTTAAAGGGAATCAATGGCAGACTTGTATTTAGTCAGCATTTGGTCTTTGACATTTCAGTGTTTATTGATAGCCGGTATCTAATCCATTAGTATTCTGATGTAGTGTGATAATCTTGCTGTAACCATAATATATTTTCTGGTACATACTGTATGTAGTGTTTTGTGTATGTGTTTTGGTATTATTATTGTTTTGTCACCACTGTGAAAAAGTATTTTTCTTATATGTTCAGTTCTTATATAGTGTAGGTTTTTGGAGTTGTTCTGTAGGAAGGACACTGCATACCGTAAGAGGGCCCCCTTGCTGGGATCCCAGTTTCCCAGGCAAGCACTTCTCGAAAGTTTGAACTTGACCTCTCTGTGGATTACCCAGAGACCTCCAATGCCTTACAGGAGGCAAAATTAGCTTATGGGTACCAGTCAGATCCATTGGACCATGAAAGGGAAAACAGCGCTCAGATGAATTAGTCAGAGTGCGGGGGACGCTTGGTTATCCAAGTTACCTTTAACCTCTGGGAGGAATCAGTAAGGCGCTAGTTCAAAGATCAAGGTGAAAAGTTGTCAATTGTACCACTCATTCTACACAAAGGCATCATGGAATGCAGGTAATTAGTCTTGAGCCACTTTGATGAAAGAAGCAACAACTCTAATGAGATAATCTGGGATCACCCCAAAGGATTGAAATATTTCTCATCAATAACAAAACCATTGTTATGCATTCATCTAGAACCCAGCACATAACACGCTAACAATCATACATTCCATTGCTGTGGAAAGTCAAAGAAATAATCATTCTATTATTCTGCAGGACTTGTACAAATGTCTAGTCCTGCATCATTATTTAGGCTGTGATATAAGTGACTGAACATATTATTTGTTGAATATTTACTTCTTCACAAATAACCAAGAATCAAATGTGAGACTTTTTCATACTTTGAAAGACATGTTTCTGCCAATCTCTTAATTATAATTTTATATATAATATAACATAATAATTTAAGAATAAGTAGAGTCCTTCGGATGAGATGTAAAAACCGAGGACCTGACACTCTGAGGTCATAAAAGATCCCAGGGCACTTATCGCAAAGAGTAGGGGATCCCCCAGTGTCCTCGCTGAAACTGCCCAACCAGGCTCATTCAATCTGGCCCCCTAATCATCCCCCTGTATAATTGGCTCATTTAATCCCTCACTCTCCACCTCACGCTGGTGTGTGGTGAGCGTTCTGGCACTGATTGGCTGCCGTGCATCACCCAAGTGGGTGCTACACATTGGTGGTGGTTTGTGAGGTCCCTCCTTCACTGTAAAGCGCTTTGAGTGTCTTGAAAAGTGCTATATAAATTCAATGAATTATTATAGTTCGGCTGTGTGGAGAAGCGCCCGGAGAAGCCTGGAGAAGCGCCTGTAAAGGCCGACTTTAAATATCAGCGATTAAGCGCCACGTGCAGTTTTTTGGCGGTCGGGGTGACCTTTCCCTTCCAAATGAAGGCACTACAGAGGGCGAGATAATGCGTCATCTTTGTAAGCTGGCTTGTTGGGTGGACAGAGAGGGGCCACGCCTCTCTCCTCATGCTGTAAGGATCCTTTTGTTTATTTAACTAGATAGACTGTGCTTAATGGCCTGATCGAGATTGCTTTAACTGATTCAAAATTAATAGTGGTAACGATTTTTCTCAGAGAGGAGGATACATATACAGTAAGTAAGATACATTGTGAAGTAATTTCAACAGTTTGGAAAAAAAACATTTCATGGGGAGTGAATCCAACCGCTTTCATTATTGCTGTGAAGTACCTCAGCATGACATGTTCCTTATTTTCAACAGCCTGCGTCAATTCCTTCCATGTGCCCTTGAAAAGAACATTCCAGTAGGGTACAGGACTATGAGGACTAAAAAGTACTTAAAATATACTGTTCAATCTTCCTTTTACTTTACTTTACACTTTATCAGGGCCACCAAATGATACAGTATATAGATAGACAGCATAGATCGATAGGTCCTCGACCAGCGACCAAAACGCACTCATTTCCCTACAACACAAGATCTCCACCACAGTTTCCATGGGACGACACCACCCACACAGACACCTGCCAAACACAGCGACACAGACAGGCTTACTACCCTCTCTCTCTCTCTAAGTGGTACCCTGACGGTGTCAATGACAATCAATCACGGGGAGAAATAGTTATCAAAAATAATCACACTGAAGACATGACCAGCCTACTCGGCGTCGGCTACGTTTGATAGCAACATTTTCACCGGAGAAAGAGGTGCTCTCCTCCCGTCGGTGTGTCTCTCCAGCGAGAGGGGGGCGCGATGCGATGTGATACATTCGGATCGAGTGCTTACTTAGACCGCGACTCATTCTCGCTGGCTTGCTCAGGTTTCTGGGAGATTTTGCATGATTTGCAGGCATCAGGGAGACGCTAATAATATACGGGAGACTTTGGATGTCTATAAATGTTAATTGTGGGTCTTGCCACCGCTTCCTCATCCCAGTTAGACGCCATAGTTCTAGTTGATAGTTCGCCATAGTTCTAGTAGTTGGCTGAGGCTACCTTCCACCACATCTCCCTCACATGATGTCATCGCCGAATTGCATTAAAAAGAACAGTTACTACCAAAAACTCCCAAAACTGGACTTTAACACCATTTTGGAGTAATTTCTAACTTTATATCCATATCTTGAGTGCTTTATGTACCCATTAATCGAAAGTGGTGTTTGACCTGCAATACTCCCTTTAAGATTCTCGGTAGAGAAGAACATTCTTGCCAATCGTTCAGTAGCCAGGGGGTGGGCAGTGCAGAGACAAACCTTTGTGCTGAGAGCCTGCTACTGATGAGTCTGTCTACTGCACTACTGCAGAGCAACATGGAGAGCCAACACATAGGTTTTTACAAAGACTCTACGATCAATGACCACATTAAATGTGTTTCTTTGTCTGATGGCAACACGACATTTTGGCTATGCTGATGGAGCAGTGTCTGACCTTCACTGCTCTCTTCGGGCAAATATGACTTTGTCATGGATTTTATGGAATAACCATTATCAGAAAAGAGAGTTATTTGGTAGGCAGACAGAGTCTGAAATTAAAGCAATGTAGGAAGTCAGTATGGCTGTAACCCTTGACTCGATGCTTGTGTACAAGACAAGGCTGTCATTATTCTATGCATGTCTGGTTGACTCCATCACCACAGTTATACGCAGGAACTAAGTATGTAGAAACTGTGACACATCCGTTAAGCTAAAGACTTCCATTGTGGTCCAAACGCACATTCAACCAATTCACAGAATTCTCTCATTGCTTTGCGAGAGTCTGGCCTGTAGGGTAAACAAGTCATCATAATTTTTTTTCATAGAGCTGTGTTAAGATCTATATGACTAAAACAATTATTGTCATGGTATTTAATGGGACCATTAAAGTAAATTGATGGTTCAAAGGTCAGTGCATTCCAAATTTACCATATTGTTTTGTTCTTAGTTTCCCATTTCCATGTAAAATAAGTAAAGAGCCTTGCTCTCACATACATGTACAGTATGAGAAAGATGCACTATAGAAAAATAACTGGGCAACACATCTAAGAATCTAGTTATTTGTAAATGTTAAACTGGGGCTGCACGATTATGGACAAATTGATGATCACAATGATCAATATTGAGATCACAATTAATTATCACGATTATTTGTTGATTTTAACCAAAACAAGTTTTATTGTCACCAGTAAATTCGGCCAAAGTAGGATGAACACAGGGCTAGTAACTTTCAAAAGTTACTAGCCTTGGTGTAAAGTTACTAGACCAAGCAAGTCAATGTGTGAGACCATACCACTGACGGAGCATTTTGCTTTGTTTGTGTAAACCTCTTCTTGCACAGCATCTATAAGATTAATTGATTCATTCTATTCAGTAGCCTACATTTCAACGCTAGTGCTGATTATATTACTATGACTCTCAGACGTGCGGTCAGGGGAGGCAGAGGTAGCCATCCTTAAAAATATTTGTTTGCAGAAACATAACCACAACATAAAAACAAGTATTCAAGATTCAAGATTCAAAAGTGTTTTTTTTAAGTAGCCTACAATTTTGAATTAAAACGTCACTGACTGGTGTTGTAGAATTGGGGCGAGAGCCCCAATTCTCTCTCGCCCCAATTCTCATTGAAAGCTGGATAAACTTTGGGCGAGGGGCCTCAATTGTGTAGCAAGTTACAAAACAAAATGGAATTTTCTATACATTTCTTGATAAAGTCTCAATGTTCACTTCACTGAGGACCTGAAATTATCACAATATTATACTGGCACTCAAAACAGCACGACCAGTTACAGGGACATATATGCTGATTAAGGATTCAGCACTACTGTAAGTGACTAATAATACTAATAATACTTATTTCATGTCATTTACTTTGTCATTATATATCACGCCTCACATTTTAAAACTAGTGTTAAGGTTTAAGAAAATTGATGTCATGTTCCATGATTGAACTCCATACTGTCCTGTTGCTTTCATTTTCCATATAAATTCCTCTCATATCGGTTATATGTACCCACCCTTTCGCGATACGTTTCCAAATGATCAAATATTATTTAATGATTATTCTATTAGTTTGAGATGATTATGACGTGAGCTTCTTTAACAGGAGCCTGATATTATGAAATGTTCTTGAATATCTTTCAGCGAAGGATGGCTCATAAAAACAGGCCCCATGAGCTTGGCTATGACATGTTGAGAAACCATCTCACAAGCGCCCGATTGAATAACGCCTAAGTGAACGTTGACTATGGGGATCAGAGAAGAGTCGATTCCCCACTAAGAAATTAACCACAGGTTTAGCTGAAGGAAAAGGCCACAGCACGGTATGAAATACAAAGAGACACTCTGGAGCATGAGCACAATTAACTCATTCTCCGTCTCATCCATGAAGGTTCTAAGCCAAGGGCAGCTGGTCGGCAGAAGTGTTCACCCCAACATCTTCCAGGTCATGTTTATCCAGCAACACAAATACAAAGATGCCATGTTCTGCTATGTGATGAACTCACACAGGGTTCATTCCAGCAGTGGACGTGAATGTGACAAGAACCGCTTGGGAACTTTGGATACTCACATGAGCTATCGATGAGAAATCCACAAGGGGCCACTGTATATTTTCATGATAGGATACTATCCAAAGATGAAATGTATCAGAGAAACAAGACAAAAAAAATACTTTTTCTCATCATAAGCCCTGTTGACACACAAGCATTTGGAACCTCTCTTCTGAGCCCGAGTTGAAAATGGTTTTGAGATTGCAAGGCAAAGAAAGATGTTCTGCGAGTCTCTGTATAAATAGGGATCAAAATCAATGTGTTCACTATAATGATTGAATTTAATCAATAGGGTCTCGTCTAGCTGTAAGAATAGTCAAGCCACCAGCTTAATACATCTCCAGTCGTCAATCAATATCATTTTATATATAAATATCTAGAAAGATTTGTTTTCTCAATTTGTGCTCCGCAGAAAAATCAAGGGTATCAAGGGTATGAGTTTACAATGTGACTAAATATATGTGTCCTAACAATGAAGGTACTGAAAAGGTATCTGCGGGTCGTCACATGCCCCCCTCCTTTTTCAAGCTTTATTTTTTACATATATTTGACTTCCAACCGAAAGAGTGGGTCCAGCAACACTGGCTCTTTAATAGACATTTAACATATTTAGTTTTTTCCAGAGAGACCTGCCCAAGTATGATGAACAAATCATGTTCAATCATAAATTTCAGAGACATAGTTGGGTTTTTTAGACATTCAATATTTTTGGTATAGCCCTGCTTCATATGATGTAGTTTATATACTATATATTTAACATCGGGGAACATGACTTATCTCCTTTTGTTTAATGAGAAGTGGATTCTACTTGAAAGTTGGGATTGGGACCTTGCGTCTTTTTTTGTCTCTCGCAGATAAGGGGTCGGGACATTTCAGCTAGCAGGATGGGAGTTTGCAACGCCTGCGGTGTATCCGATGTATAGCAACCATGACTTTTTTCAGACAAGGGTATGAAGCAGAACCCATATGAAGCAGAATGAATTAGAACAGAGCCGAGAGCAATGGGTACCCCTTAACACATTGTTTAGCAACATACTATGTACTAACATTGGATACTATTATTTGTATGTTGATCTATCGACACACAAATCCAAATGTCAGTTGGAGGATGGAATGCGTTTTCTTAATAACCCTTTGAATAACATGACATCGCTACTATTGTAGAAACATTAAATAAACCGGAACATCTTAAATAAGAGCTCTTAAAAAGCCTCTTCAAACCCAGAACATTATTCCCCCATGAAATTGTGTTTAGTGATAATCTGACATCAAATTAATTAAGTTTGAATCTTGATTAAGCCTTGAAAAAACAAGTCCAAAAACTAGAAATGGGTGGGTCTTTTAACACCATAAACATTTTACATTTCTGCAGGGGCCAGTTTGTGTTGGAACAGTGGTGTCAATTGAAACCATGATTCTCAGGACAAATAATGTTTTATTCTGGAAGAGCATAACTAAAGATTAAATGTTAGTTAGCCTATGGCAACTCCAGTTCGCAGGATGTTGGCCTTCCAGCAGAAAGGGGTCTTTGTGTAATGGAGATTGTGACGTCAAATGAACTCTATAAAAGGCATAAATTCATAGTTTAGCTGGAACAACAAAACAGTGGGAGGATGGTTTAACCATCCTCCTCCCTACTCATAACTTGCATGACTAACTCTGTGATAAATTAGGCAGCACCAAGGACTCCTCTTATTTGCACATTGTAACTGGTTGATGACTCATTCAAAGGACATCGCAAAGGGATTATTTTGTGCAGTTGGTCCTTTAAAAAGTCAAACATTGAAATACAGATAAGTTTATACAACAATTATGTTGGAGATGCTTGAATATAACCATTATCAGGTAAGAATGTTCTCTGATAGTTTTTTTTTAACTTTAGTTTACTTTTTCTGTCAGCAATCAAGTTGAGCTATCTTTGTTTTTCTGCAAATGTTGCTGACGTGCAGCCCAAATAGTCAGCATAAAATGTGTTTGCAGTTACCATATTGGAAAGAGCCCATTGCAGGCTGTACTATTTAAATGAGCTTTTTTTAGAACCTTTTATGCAAATATATATTTTCTGATTTCGAAATTAATTCATTTGAAATTAACAATAAACTGCAATATTATTATGATATTGTTCAATGTCACTTTTGAAGACAAATCCAAGAACATTTTTGGGGTGATTTTGATATCATTGAGACACAGAGATAAGTATCCTCAAGTAATTTCAAAAGGCCTACATGGTTAGACACATCAAACGAAGAAAAAAAAACGTTAAATTTGAACCTACTTCCTCGTTTTCTTAAACAGTTATTTTGCCTTCCCTAGGTGCCGTCCCACCTGGAGACCCCAGCTAAGTACCACATCCAGCAGGCCCAGAGGCAACAGGTGAGGCAGTACCTGTCTACCACAATTGGTGGAAAAGCGGGTAGCCCGTGCCCCAGCCAGACCCCGGAACGAGGCATGCCCCCTGGGCCAGCCAGCAGCGCCCCCAACAGCCCTATGGCCCTACTTACTCTCAGCTCCAACTGTGAGAAAGAGGTATACCATTAGATCACAAAATTACAAGCTTCCCCACTAAACATGCAATGGCATGGTGGTTATTTGATAATTTTTCAAACTTTTTTGAATGCATGACTGGACTGTATTCTTTTTATAGATGGATGATGTTATCGATGATATAATCAGCTTGGAATCGAGTTATAATGAGGACATCCTTGGCCTTATGGATTCTGGAGTCCAGATTTTAAACACGGTAAACTTCCTGTGATGTACCTAATCAGAAACATTGAGCAATACCTCTGACATATCCTAAATACCTTTATGTGTTTTTTTTTATGTGCGTAGCTCCCTGTGTCTGGCAACCTTCTGGACATGTACGGTGGCCAAGGAATCCCACCCCCTGGTCTGGGCCTCAACAACTCATGCTCCTCCAGTATGTCCAGCATTAAAAGGGAATACACAGGTGATCTACCATTCCTGCACTATTTAAATAGGGCTGCCCGAGGATGTATCTGCCCATTTAAAATGGTTGCATTACAATTTTATCTTAAAACGAACAATGAATTTTCGATTCACAATTTTGAATTCATAACTAACCAATGATATTAAGAAATTAATACGTTGTTATTTGTCATACAGTTGCTCAAGCCCCAGGCATGATGCACCTGCTGGAGAAGCCCGGGCCCTGTAGCCAGTATGAAAACTACCAAAGGCAAGAAGGCTTTCCAGTAGGTAAGCAAAGAAAAACTGAATAAAGGAAAAATAATTGATTTCCCAAGCCATTTGAAATCTATTAAAGTTGGAATATAAAAATGTTACTATGAGTCAAGCTGCAGACAATATGAGCCAGTGTGAAGTGAAATAACAAAGTTCAGAAACTATTACATATTTTTACACTGTAGTCCACAAAGTAAGAGTTACGGCACGTCACAAGAGGGCATACAATATAATACAATTATTCTCGTATTTTTTTCATCTCGTTACTGCTATTTCCACATACAGTTCCTTGGACTAGTGTCGTGTAAACAGTGTGTACGTTTTATGATCAACAGCATGTCTTCTTCCTAAGTACATTTGTAATTCACAGAGGCTGAGGTACGGGCTCTGGCAAAAGAGAGACAGAAGAAGGACAACCATAACCTTAGTAAGTCTGAAACAAATATGAAGTGATATGTTGGACATATTTTACTGGTTGGAGTTCAGATTTTTTGCATATTGCATGTCGGGACCAAACTATAGGCAAACCTTACAGAGAACCTATAATAGCATTGAAACATGTATTTTATTGTGGTTTTGTCAATGTTGATTCTAGCAGACAAAAGCATTGATTGTGTGCATTAATTGATATTTACACATTACGACTATTTGTCAGCCCATTATAATAAGTCTAATGGGAACATTAAACAACTTTGTTTTGCATTGCATCAGCATAAGCACTGCTGTGGACACTGGTTTGAGTAGGGTTTATTTAGAAGTTAAGGACATTTTATAACCTGGTATTTTAACAGGTTTTTTTTTAATTACAGTTGAACGCAGGCGGCGTTTTAATATCAACGATAGGATCAAAGAATTGGGAACATTAATTCCTAAGTCAAACGACCCGTAAGTATAAATATCAATCAATCTTTGTCAGTCATCCAGTGAGTCTGTCTCTTTTGTCTGCATTTGTGTCTGGACGCATCTCTATCCCACTGTACACCCTGGTCAATCATTATCCACTCACTATTTTTAAACACTTCTGACCTTAAAGCCCATACAATGTAATCAGGGTAACTGGCACCCTGTGGCGTTCGAGACAGAAATGTTGTCGGGCAGCTCAGCTGACTTGCACTGAGGGACTGTTTCTTCTCCGTTACCCCCCAGGGACATGCGCTGGAATAAGGGCACTATTCTTAAGGCCTCCGTCGACTACATCCGTAAGCTGCAGCGAGAGCAGCAGCGTGCCAAAGAGCTGGATCTGAGGCAGAGGAGGCTGGAGCACGCTAACCGCCACCTGATGCTACGCATTCAGGTCCGTTGACTTTTTAAACTAAACCAACAAAAAAACTAGCCTGGCCACCGCCCACCTACGTACTTCCGCTCAATTGTCTTGTCTAGTTCTGGGTTAGCTGAACATTCTTGGGTTTTCTCCAACCAAATTTTGGTTGGTCCAATCAGCGAACAGAGGGAGTGGCTGAGAGCAATGACGTTGACGTTATGCGGCACTTTCAGTTGTAGTCAGAAGACCATGTAGAAAGATGCGAGCAAAGCAATTCAGTC